>JAVKPL010005546.1:0-107762 GCA_032173675.1 Gastrolobium villosum
TTTTGAAAATCCTCTCATTCTCTCCTAACACTATATGTGGAGAATTCTCCTTAGGGTCTTCACATGAACACTAGCTAATTCTACTCACTCCTTGAACACATGCTTAAGACTTCACTCTTCTAAACACAAAAACCTAGCCTCCATCTTCACCTGTTGAGCGCATAGAAAGCCTCTCTGTGATAGTCATCTAGTGGCTTTTAAGAAGAAGTTCTTGCATCTTGACGTGGGTGGTGTGGATCAACGTTAGAGGGCTTGAACCCTTCAAACCTGACACTGATCTCCCCGGTGATCGGATCATAAAAAGGTAACATCATGCTGTCTTAAAGCATGAGAATTGTTTGCATGTGTGTTTCCGCAAGGAAAAATTTTGTTTTTCCCTCTCACATGCTTCAGCCTTCAAGGCCAGTTTACTTTCAAGTGGTATCAGAGCCCGGTTGCTTTACCATCGGCGGATGATGGTACCTTGTTTGTGAAAATTGTTTTTCACGGTCAAAGTTCTTTAAAGTTGTTAAAGATTAATTCTTTGCATGTGGATTGTCTTTTTATGAACATGTTTAATTTGATTATGGTGTTCATATATCTACATGCACTCATGGTTTTGTTTATTTTCATTCTTTGTGAAAGTTTACAAAATAAACATCTTTTAGAAAGGAATATGATTTGGCCATGATGTGAATATTCAAATGCATTATTTTCTCCATGATTTTATTTTTAAAATGCATGAAGTGTTCATGGCATATCTCAACAAAATGAATAAAATTAGGGTTCTTGATTTTGTTCATTTTGATCTTGAAGATTTTGTGTTGTTTGTTAGATGAATTGTTCATGAACATAGTATAAAATTTTTGATAAAATTTTTGCACATGATTATGTATGGTTCGGCCATATGAGTTATGGTTGAAATTAATGGTTCAATTTTTGTATTCTTTGAGAAAGATTTGACAAAGATTTGAATTATGCATAAAGATGCAAAATTCGACCATTTGGAGAAAATTGGAAAATTTTTGAATTTTGATTTTTATTTTGATGTTTAATTGTTAAATATCAAGATATATGTGAAAACATGTTATGAGATAATATGATGTTTTGTGCTTGCAAGTTGTTTAACCTTTCAGGTGCAAAAAGGAAGGGGATGGTCATGGTGCCCGATTGAATTTCAAATTTTAAATTAATGTGTAATTTGCTCTATTTTAAATTTAGAGTTGTAATTTGAATTTCAAATTTTGTGATTTTAAATTTGTCCATCCAAAGATGTTTTGGAGCTTCTTTAATTATTTGTAATTAGAGAATTAGGCTAGTGGCGTATAGACAACAAGCAGCCGTTGCTTGAGAAGCAAGATGGACAAATGCGCGAGCACCATGACTGTCTCAAATAAAGTGTCTTATTTTCTTGTATGCTTAGTATGACTAGTATGCATGAGATAGTGTATGGAGAATGTATGCTTATATGACTTAAGACGTCTAGTATGCATGAATTGGACAAACCGTGTTTGTATGACTTATTATGTATGTCCAATTGCGACTAGTATAAACCGATAGATGTTTGACATAGGTTACGACTAGCATGATAACATACAATACGCGTTTGATGAGACTTATAAACCCTAAATAAAAGGAACCCTTAAAAGGAATAAATTATTAAGCGTATGATTACCTCTCACCACCAATACTACTCAAGCCTCCTCTACATAGTGATGCTCCACAACTCAGTTGGGACCCACTGTTTCGTTGAGCTAGAGTAGTGTTAGAAGTGTGAGACACTTGGGGTGCTGGTTAATGCTTAACTGAGGCATAAGTTGCAAGCTCAGCCGAGCTTATGTGCTTAGGGTAATGGTGCTAGGTTGGTTGCATGAGATGCACCACTAAGTGACAAGGAGTTGTCAACCTAATGTTAAGAGAGGGTATGAGATACTGTTGATAAGGATCAACCCATTATTTAAATTAATCTTGCGGTCTCAGACGGGGGTTAAAATAAATAATCGCACTCTTAATCCCACGAAGGTCAAATCTAAAAGTAGATTAACCCTAAGTCAAATGGTAAGGGTCATTGACTTAGATAAAATAGTGGGAGGGGAAAATTATTTAAAGTCTTTAATAATTTGTTTTTAACTACATGACCATATATTAATTAAATCATCTTTACATCTTTTCAGTTTTTAGTATGAATAAACCATTGTCACTGCGCTCAATACTCGATACGAATAAACTGACCGGTTCAAACTTTATGGACTGGTATCGGATCTTAAGAATTGTTCTTAAGGCCGAAAAGATTGCTTACGTTCTAGACATTTCTTTACCTATTGCGCCTAAGGAAGGGGAAGATGGGTTCACGGAATTTGATTTCGAGACCCACAAGCAACACATGGATGATAATGTGTTGCCTTGTTGCATCACGTCGGCATCCATGTCGCCTGAACTACGTAAATAGCATGAGCATATGGATGCCCCCTCTATTATCCTGCATCTCAGGGAGTTGTATGATATTAAAGGCAGACATGAGAGGTATGAGACCTTTAGGGAATTGTTCCTATGCAAGATGACTGAAGGCATGTGTTTTAATCGCCATGTACTGAAGATGATAGCACTCATTGAGAAGCTAGATGGTCTAGGGTTCACAATGGACGCTGAATTAATTAATGACTTAGTTCTATCATCACTTCCTCCTTCTTTCAGTGAATTCATAATGAATTACAACATGCATGGGATGCTTGTGAGCTTGCCAGAGTTGTTAAGGATGTTAACAACTGCTAAGATGTCTATCAAGAAGGATGAGACACAAGCTCCTCTGACTGGTGGGCCTAAAAGGGCCAAGGGTAAGGGCAAGGAGCATGCAAAAGGCAACTCCCTTAAGCCCAAAGGAAAACCCAATAAGAAAAAGGGCAAAGAGAAAGGTAAGAGTGCACCCAAGGACAAAAGAGATGCTGTGTGCTTCCATTGTGGCAAGAATGGCCATTGGAAGATGAATTGTCCAGGATACCTAAAGAGTGTGAGGGAGCATGATGATGCTTCTACCTCAGGTATTCACATGATTGAGATAAATTATTCTTGTGCTAATCCGACTTCATGGGTATTGGATATCGGTTGTGGTTCTTATAATCTGCAATGTGTTGCAGGTGCTTAGGAGCCCTAGAAGATTGGAGAAGAACGAGGTGGACCTCCGCGCAGATGATGAAGCAAGAGTTGCTGCTCATGCTAGTGGAGATACCGACCTCATTAGCCTACGGACCTCTTATTGCATTTGAATAATTGTCTTTATGTTCCCGGCATTTCTAGAAACATTATTTCAAATTCTTGTTTGGAACAAGATGGTTTTGCTTTCACTATTAAGGACGGTACATTTTCTATCATTTTGAATGATATTGTTTTGGTACTGCTTCTTTAATAAATGGCTTGTATGTTTTGGAAATGGGAACTAAAGTGCTCAATGTAGATGTGGAATGACCTAGGATAGATAATCAATCCTATCTTTGGCACTATAGACTAGGGCACATAAATGAAACAAGATTGTCTAGGATACATAGAGATGGATACCTGGACTCCAAGGATTTGGAATCCTATGGAAAATGTGAATCTTGTCTAGCTGGGAAAATAATTCGTCAAAAGCCCAAAGGGCTTGAGATTCATAGGGCTAGTGAGTTATTAGAACTCATTCACTGTGATGTATGTGGCCCAATGTCTATTGAGGCTAGAGGAGGATACTTCTATTTCATTACCTTTGCTGATGAAGTAGAGAAACAGCGTGGCAAGATGGTTAAGTCATTGCCATGAGTTTCAGGATTATCTCAGAGAAAATGGAATTCTCTCGCAGTTTACTGTACTTTACACACCACACCAAAATGGTGTCTCCGAAAGGAGAAACAAGTCCTTGTTAGACATGGTTAAGTCTATGATGAGTGAGACTCAACTTCCAAAAGCATTTTGGGGATATGCCTTAGACACAGCGGCATACCTTCTAAATAGGGTACCGTCTAAATCTGTTCAGACCACACCATATAATATACGGAATGGTAAGAGACCCAACACGAGTTACCTCAGGGTATGGGGATTGCCGACTTAATGTCAAAGCGTTGGCATCAGACAAGCTTAGTGCTGAGAGTACTAAATGTCAATTTATGGGGTATCCTAAAGGTTCTAAGGGATACTACTTTTACTCCAAGAATGAACACAAGGTGTTTGTTGGATACTGAGTTCCTTGAGAAGAATTTGATCTCTCAAGGAGCCAGTGGGAGTGAGATTGATCTTGAAGAAGTTCAAGGACTACAAGAACAAATTGAGGAACTCGAGTCTGCTTCACAGGCGACGTTCTCCAATGGAGAAGTAAACACACAACTCCGTAGGTCTACGAGGGTCATTCATCCACCTGAGAGGTATGGGTTTGTGATTGAGAATCAGCAAACTGTCGAGGATGATGAACCAAGTAACTACGAAGAGGCAGTCAAGGATGTTGACTCTTCTAGATGGCTTGAAGCCATGGAATCTGAAATGGGTTCGATGTATCAAAACAAGGTATGGACCTTCGTTCCTAAATCGCAAGGAATAGTTCCTATCGGTAACAAATAGGTCTTTAAAAGAAAGACTGATGCAGATGGCAACGTTCAAACCTACAAAGCTAGGTTGGTGGCGAAAGGGTATCGTCAAAGACAAGGTGTTGACTATGATGAGACTTTCTCACCAGTTGCCATGATCAAATCTATTAGGATCATGCTTGCAATAGCAGCATACCACGACTATGAAATTTGGCAAATGGATGTCAAGACCACCTTCTTAAATGGGTTCTTGAAGGAGGAAGTGTACATGACACAATCTGAAGGCTTTGAAATCAAAGATCAGGAGCATATGGTATGCAAACTACAAAGGTCGATATATGGGCTAAAGCAAGCATCAAGGAGTTGGAATATACGTTTTGATGAAGTCGTTAAGAGTAATGGTTTTATCAAGAACGAGGATGAACCTTGTGTTCACAGGAAGGTCAGTGGGAGTAATGTCATCTTCCTGGTACTTTATGTAGATGACATATTGCTAATAGGAAATGACATCCCCACATTAAAAATAACGAAAGAGTGACTTTCATAAAACTTCACCATGAAGGATTTGGGAGAAGCGGCCTTTATACTTGGTATAAAGATCTATAGAGATAGATCCAAGAGGCTGCTGGGTTTATCTCAATCCACGTATGTTGACAAGATGCTAAAGAGGTTTAGCATGGAAGGGTCGAAAAGGGGTTTTCTTCCTGTCAGTCATGGGATACACCTTTCAAAGGTTATGTGTCCTAAGTCACAGCCTGAGAAGGATCACATGAGTGGAATTCCATACGCTTCGGCTATTGGATCCATCATGTATGCCATGATATGTACGAGACCAGATGCCTCAAATGCTTTGAGCATTACGAGCAGATACTAGACTGACCCTGGAGAGGGTCATTAGACGGCAGTCAAAACCATCCTTAAATACTTAAGAAGAACTAAGGATGTGTTTCTGGTCTATGGTGGGGTTAATGACCTAACAGTGAAAGGGCTCACTAAAGCCAGCTTTCAAAGTGACAAAGATGGCTGTAAGTCACAATCGGTGTTTGTATTCACCTTAAATGGTGGGGAAGTATCTTGGAAGAGTTCCAAGTAGGATACAAAAGCAGATTCAACGACAAAAGCTGAATACATAGCTGCTTCAGAAGCGGCTTAGGAGGCCGTGTGGATCAAGAAGTACATACCTGAACTAAGGGTGGTTCCAGACGTAAATGAGCCCATACAGTTGCTTTGCGAAAGCACTAGAGCCATTGCGCAGTCAAAGGAACCTAGGTCTCATCAAAGATCTAAACACATGCTCCGCTGACACCTGATTAGAGTAATCATTGATAGGATAAATGTAAAGATGGATTATGTTCCCACAAATAAAAACCTAGCCGATTCTCTGACAAAGGCTATTTCTCAGAGAAAACATGATAGTCATTATGTGGCTTTGGGTATACGACTTAGGCCTGATTGGCTCTATGCCAAGTGTGAGCTTGTTAATATATGGGTGTCCTAGAAATAATCTTTTGATTAAATAAAGACATTATATGTAGACCTTTATTGTCGCAAATAAATAATAAGCATTATTTATCCTGTTTCATATTATGTCTCGATATTATTGCTAATATATTATGAACAAACTAGATAAACCCCTTGGAATATAATAGGTATCTCTTGAGTATCTGTGATGAGATCATTGTAACAGCCCGTTACGTACCGGTATTGTTAACATTAATTATGATATTAAGCGCAGTTACAATCACAGCAGTTCATTTATAAAAATGAGAGTAAACTTTTTCCGATTATTACGCGAACAGTAAAAGTATAAAAAGCGTAATAATAAAAAGCTGTGACCGTAACTGAAACACTAGCGGAAGACTTTCTTAACTATTTATACACTTTATTTTATTACCTACAAGATACTAAGGGGTTCCCATAAACCCACTTAGCCAATTCCTCACTTTTACGTTTTTACCACTTAACCGGACTTGCTAATTTGTTTTTCCAAGAACACAAAATAAAACTACAAACTTAGACTCCATGTTATCTTTTTTCCTTATTCAATTACCTTTCTAACAAGCTATCACACACTCGATTCCGAGCTCGTGAGCTCCGGTTATCGCCGTTTGAAGATGGACAAACAACATTGCCTACCAACTCCAAAACAGCCTAAAACCTACAATCTTCATGGAATAAACTGTACCTAACCGTCCAACCAATGCCTCTCAACTTTTTACACCATAAACTAGACACCTCAAACTTCGATTTGATATATCGTATGCTTAATTTGACCAAGTAACGAAGCAGGAATTAATTTCTTAAAACTACCTCAAATCTGCCAACCAAAACCGGACAGAACAGGACAGTATGTTACAACAGCCCCCATGGGCTGCGCACACCACCAATGAACCTAGGCTTTTGACACAACGTAGGGGACATCTTAAGCTTCAAAATGGCGTATGGAAAGTCCCAATCGGACCACTATGGAGAGAGATACGCTCCTCCAAAGTTCACCCAAAAACTGCCAATTCTACAGAAAATTCGCCAGAGTTTCCTTTGTATTTCCTAAAATCCCCAAATTTGCATAACCTGTTTAACACCACTAATACATCTGAAATCCAGCAAAATCCAATGGGTGGCACACACAAGGTCCAACAACGCCTTGGGGCACTTACAACCCAATCCAATATACACTTAAAACATAAACAGTTTACTTTCAATTTCATGCATAAAACATAATACGGATAATCATAAACCTATAATAGGCCTAAAGCCCTTCCATCATATTACATACATCCATGGTACATTTACAACACTGGATTACATTTACATTTACAACTTTAACTTTAAACTACAATTATTTACATATTACACTTCACTTGCCAAATAAATACATAAACTAAAATGACATGGTAGCTAAACTCTACACCACTGCTCCACTCGTCATCATGCGGGCTTCTCGCCCGCTGCTCCATATCCACTGGTACATCCTGAAATTATGCCCTGAGACGGGGTGAGATATACGGATATATCTCAGTAACCAAGAGGTTCTGGAGAAAACTCCGCCCAATGGTTCACTTCGATGTATACAAATAGCATAAAAACAACACCACTGTTATAAAACGGGATAAAGCAAGGGATTTAGAGAAAGGGGGAATATATCAGAACAACTACGACATGCGGAATGGTAGCTACCAATACCACGCCATGTCCTCGGCTATAAGCCTATGGGTACTACCCCTGGCGTGTTCATAGAACAACCCACCAAGGTACCCCTTCCAACCATATACACCCGAGACAACCTAGTGTGCTCCTATCCGGATAACACACCACGACCCTGGGTCAACTGGAACTCCCTCTCGGAGACCTATCCAGTGGCAGTCCGGAAACACTTGCCCGAAGGCTAAAAAATATCTACTGGCCAGAGATCTGGTACATAAGTACCCACTGTGATAATGCACATGCATGCTCATGCTGTTCTACACTACTCATACACACTTCCTACCGTTGCCATCAACTAGCAAGGTGGAACACAAAAGGGGAACAAGCCCCAGTACCAAGAGGTTACCTTTCTTTTCCTTTCACTGAGCTCCGCAGAACTCCACTTACAGCTTGATTCTCCGGGAACGCCTACACAGAGGACCATTCCACACACTTAGAACTTTGAATCCACTCATGAATTTCAACATACCATATGTAAACCACATCACATACCTCTATCCACTTGATCCAGGACCAAGGGCAATCCATTGTTTCACTGTTCCAAGTCTATGTCTACGTACTGCAACCTGTACAACCATGCACAGCCGTCAGTTTCAGTCACAATACGTCAAAAAGCGAAAACGTCAAATTCCTCTTCTCTCCCTCTAAGGTTCGGCCATCATAGGGTTATTTTAGGTTTTATTTTTCTAAATTTTCTTTCTCATTTTATTTCACTTACTTAGGTTACCCAAAGGCTAGTTCAATCGCCGTTTTACGGTTTTACGACTTTTTCGCAACGTTTTGCGAATTATTACACTTTAGGCACATTTTGCCACTTTCAACACTTATCATTTTTACATTGATTCTTCCACATGCCAATCACCACACAACCCATCTAATGACTTTTCCATCACACAACACAACACCAAAGTGTTCTAAAACATCCATTTGCTCAATTGTACATAAATGGCCTAATCTTGGTTAGTCCAAACCAAGGATTTCCACTCAATTCCTATGGCCCACAACTCACATAATCACTTCCTAACATCATATAATCACACTACAATTCACTATACCACACATTAACACAAAACTCAAAAATTCCATTTCATGCATCAATTTTTTTTCTAAGTTAAAAATCCATTTTTTTGGCTTAAAATTTTCATTGCATTTCTAGCATTAATACATCATTCTAAGACATTATCATCTAATAGACATTTTCCATTTGAGCTCTCTAACACCACATATCACAAAATCCCTCTTTAGGGGCCATTATCACAACTCAAAATTTAACCAATGAAATGTTGAAATAACTCACCCAATTGAACGGTATAAGGCTCCACCTAAGTATACTCCACCATTGGAGCATTTGAAATCAACATAATCACCCTTTTTTGCATGAAAACCGAAATATAAATGGTGGTGGATCTCCTCCCACACTCAATTTCAAGACTCAATAGTGGTACCAATGGATTCAGAAGGTGTTTTCCATCAAGATTCAACACAAACTTTGTTGAATTTGGTTGAGTATAGCTTGGTTTAAAGAAAGAAAGAAAACTTGAGCAAAGAGGGGAGAAAATGGGCTGTGTGTGCTGTGAGAAGAAGAAAGAACGAAGGTGAAAGAAAGTGAATAGTAGTTTAGGAGTGTTTATTTGACTTTAAGTGGGTACCGGATCCCACGTGATTTAAACCTCACCCGAATTTCCCTCCGATCATCACTAAAATTCTCAATTTAAAAACCTAATGAGAAATTATAATTTTTCATCTTAACAAAATCCTTTAATTTTACTCTTTCAGATAAAAATTTGGAGCTTTCCGGTTGTTCAGAAAAACACTTCTTTAAGGTACAGCGCGCTCCGTTGACAAACTCCCACAAATTGACTTAAATCCCTCAAATATTATCAGAAATCCTATTTCCTATTTCTATGGACCATTTAAAATCAATATTTGAAACCTAGAGCTCAAAATTCTACTGGCACGTTTTACGGTGCAATCTGACTGCGGTATTTTTTCCCGTGAAAAACACTATTCACTGATTTTTCTGAAACTTGCCTATCCACTCAATTTTTCGTTCTGAATCCATTTCCAGGCTTATTTTTATCATCTGAGACCTCCTGCTCAATTTTTTACCTTCCTAGGGTTGCGTGTTGGCTAATTACCGTTTTGCCCTTTCTTTGTATTTTGGCCTAATCTTTGGGATTTTCACTAATCCTTCACTTAATTTCTCACTTAACACTTCAATTACTTATTTTAGAATTGTGAGGTGTTATAATCATGATCATGAGGATTCAAGGATACCGCACGTTTATTCCTAATTTTATGTTCCTACTCTAGAGACACTGAGAATGGGGATCAGTGATTTCGGGTAAGACTAACACAATTTATCTACTTGTATCTGGATACAAGGTAAAGACCTCATAGCTACAGATATGGAGATGCCTTAGCTAAAGTCGTGGGTGGACCTATAAGGGTATAGCTCGCACTGAACAGACCCACAAAGAGACTCTATGAGGAAATCTCACAGATAGTATCATTAGAGTAGTCTCTTTATATTTGGGTATGTCTTTCCTTAGACCAGAAGTTATTACCTAGACTGTGTTCTAGAAGGCATACTTTGATTGTATACCTCATCTACCTGAAACATGGAGACTCAGGTATACTGTTGGGCTTGTCCTGAAAGAGCACAGGGCTAGGGTGATAAGCTGAAGGAATTCGTCAAATCTCTGTGAGAGATTAGGTTATCTGTAAACCGGAGAAATCGAGATGACATTTACAGGGAATCGGGAATCTATGCATAGTGAAAGGGATCATGAGATTATCTGCCTTTAGAGTCAGTAAATTGAAGATTCCCTATTTCGAATAAAGCTTACCCTAAACCGCAAGGGTTGATACATTTCCTTACCCTAGGTTTAATGGGAAGGTAACCGAGACGAAGAGAAATACATACGGAAACCAAATATGTGTAATAGGATGATCAAGTCATTAATATAACTAGCTCTGGGGCAACAAAGCATTGCTAGTGAGTGTTGTCATTAAATGGGTTGTGGGCTTGATGGGCCCGAGCCCATTTATGTCAGTGGCTATGTTGGACCTAATGGGTCACACACTAATACCTTATAGTCATGATGATCTAGCAGTAAAGATATTGGGCCTAATAATGGTTGTTGGCCCAAGAAGTTGTTTGGAAACCCACCTAAAGGGAAGAGGGCGCATGGATCATGTAATGGGCTTGGATGGTCCAAGACATTACTAATTAATTTAATTAGTTAAATTAATTATCAAACATTTAAATTTTGAATTTGAAATTTGAATTTTGAATTTTGAATTTGAATTTTGAAATTCGAATTTGAAATTCGAAATTGGAATTTTGAAATTTTTTAATTTGAATTTTGAAATTTGAATTTTGAATTTGAATTTTGAATTTAAATGTTTGAACATTTGAATTTAAATTTTTGAATCCGAATTTGAATTGGCTATGAAAAGTTATTTCATAACAAAAGGATAAGATGAGATCTTGTTGGAACAAATCCCTTGTATCAAGAGAAGATATTTGATCTCATCCAAAGATGAGTTTGGTGCGCCACTTTTGGTTGGAGATGAGTGTCATCTTGACAACCAAATATGCTCCAATTCATATTTGGTTGGTTGAGAGAATCAGTGAGTGAGTTGGTTCAAATTTGAATGCAACTACTCAACGTATCTGGACTCTTTTTGGGACTGATTGGGGCGCACAGTATGGTTGGTCATGTGATGACCATTAGGTCAGAATCTTGATTAGATAAAGACCTAATCTCATAAGGATTCAAAGGGGAGGTTGTTGGGAATTTTGAATTGCAACAACTCCTTTTATCTCCTCCTGGTTGTGCTCAAGTTATAGGATAATTTTTGAATTGGAAAATTCTCTCATTCTCTCCCACACTCTCTTGTGCGCATAAGTGGGGAAAATTCTCCTTAGAGCTTTCACAAGAACACCTAGACAATTCTACTCCATGCACCACTCTTGTGAAGTTTTCATGTTGAAGAATTCACTCTTCTAAACACATAAACCAAGCCTCTTTCTTCACCTATTGAGCGCATAGCAAGCCTCTCTGTGGTGGTCATTTGGTGGCTTTCAAGAAGGAGTTCTTGCATCTTGACATGGGTGGTGTGGATCAACGTTAGAGGGTTTGAACCCTTCAAACCTGACACTGATCTCCCTGGTGATCGGATCATAAACAAGGTAACATCATGTTGTCTTAAAGCATGAGATTTGTATGCATGTGTGTTTCCGCGAGGAAAAACTTTTATTTTTCCCTCTCACATGCTTCGGCCTTCAAGGCCAGTTTACTTTCAAGATGATCTCCACAACCACTCAATTTTGTGGCTCACTCAAGGAAGGGAAGTTGTTCAAAAGCTAATTTGGAGAACCTTTCATGTTCGACACTTTTGGATTTAAGTAGTATTTAGATGTGTTTTGGTGGATCGAGATTTGAAGAAAACACCCCCCCTTCTCCAATGGTGGCCACGGGTTCAAGGGTGGGGAAGGAGAGAGAATGTGACTTTTTTTGTGTGATGGCCAAGTGGCAAGTCCACTTAAGTGAGGGTGGGCCTCACCGCCACCTCACTTCAAACTAATTCAAAACTCCCGCCTAATCCACTAAACGTCCATAATTTCATAACCTATTCAGAAACTCTATTTTTTAACATTAACCATTGTCCTTTTTTTGTAATAGAAAGGCCTAAGCCCAAACAAACAAAAAAGAAAACAAACACCTAACTCCTACACACCATTGTCTTATACCTACATACAGCAGTGAGATCACCAAAAAGCAAATGCTGAATACCAGGGGGGTCCCTCCAGATTTTATACGGAATATGCTCTTCCATATCAATAATGTAGTTTGCCAACCAATCAGCACAAACATTACCTTCCCTATAGGTATGCATGAAAGTCACTGACCAACTTTTATTAATCCATGTCCGAATGCGAGCAATCAAATGACACTCTCGGACTGCTTCACCACTCCTGGTAAGCACAGTGATCACACTAGATGAATCACTTTCAATGATGATATTTCGGTATCCTTCATTCCAGGCCAATTCCAGACCCCTAAGAACACCCCAAAGCTCTGCCTTGAAAGAAGAACATAAGCCCAACTTGTACGCGAAGCCACCTAGCCACCTCCCGTGAGAATTACGAATCAAGCCTCCACAAGCAACTAAGCCAGGATTTCCCCGAGCAGCTCCATCCGTATTGATCTTTACCACCCCATCGCCAGGAAATTGCCAAGAAATATCAATTAACATTGACCTCTTTGCTGCCATATTACCATGAGCACAAAGCGAAGCATCCTTTATATCTCTAACAAGATTACATATGGTACTTTCCCTCACATTCCCCAAAGGCAAAGCATTACCATGCGCATGGTCATTTCTCCACATCCACGTCTTCCAGCAGATAACAAAAAAATAATCAAGCCACTCAATTCTATTTCCTCTCAGCTTTATATCTAACTTAATCTGTATCCATTGATCCATATCTCCAAGGAAAAAGTTGTTTATCCTTTCAGGTGGCACAAATTTAAGCCACAAGGCTTTAACTTAATGGCAATCACGAAGAGCATGCAGTAACGTTTCACTGTCTTGCAAACAAACCGGACATATGTCTATACCATTCCCCCAAGTAACGGTGCGACTTCTAGTTAATAGCTTGCCATGAAAAACTTTCCACATGAGTATTTTTATCTTCTAAGGACCACACCACTTCCACAATCTAACCCATCTATCACAAAATAGATCCGCACTCAGCTGATGCCCAGCTAAAACCTTATAAATGGCTTTGACCGAAACCAAATTTGCCTCATCCAGCTCCCACTTCTTAATATCAGGTCCATCATGATATGAACCTCAAGAGAAGTGACCGGATTGGATCAACTAGAAATGGAATTTATGCCCTAAATTCAGCCTCCAACGCGTCCTGGCTAAAAAAAAAAAAGATCATATCTCATGCTGCACAACTCGGAATTGAGTGATTCCAAAACGAGGGTGAAAGAGCACGTTTCGAAACGCGAAATAGACCCAAGAATCACCGAAAATGGACAAGTGGGTGGCGAGATCTGATCCGAGGTAGGGTAAAATGAAAATTGATGATGTAGGGTTTAGCGTTGATATTGTTGGACTGTTGGGAACGAGAAAAGAAAGAAATTAAAACAAGAAACAAGGGTAGGAAGGTGCCACAATCCAAGGTGATAAGCCTATGAACGCCACAAGGATAAGAACCCTTGATAAGTCCAGAGATTCTCAAAAGAACCCAAGAGAACTATTCTCACCAAAAATAGGTTAACTTGATATTCAAAATTTGGTCACAAGAGTTGTACATCCTCCCTTATTTATACTTGGAACATCCCTCCAAGAATAGGAAAAGACTAGCAAATGAAAAGACACTAATCATCCGAATAGGAAAAGACTAGCAAATGAAAAGACACTAATCATCCCCACTAAGCATTTATTACATTGATGACATTAACTAAATTCTGATTGGGATATGGCTTGGACTTGATGTCTTCATGATTAGTCCACATTTGCATAATTAGCCCACTAAGAGCTTCCGTAAACTTCTTGGCCCTTGACCTTGTGATTGCCCATTTGGCAATTGCAATGGATCATTTGGCATTGTCTCCTTATTCATATAAGTGATGCCACCTCCTATGTCTTCATCACATCATCACCCAACCGTGGAAGAGTTCCACGAAAAATATCAATTACATTTCTAGGAAACCAAATAACCAAAGACTCGAAATCCTATTCCCCATCTGGCTTAACCAAATCCGCCACACGCAGATCACCATTAGGTATAGAAACTGTGTTGTTGATTAAATCCTGCAAATTATGGTCTAGGTTCAGCCAATTATCATACCAGAACAAAATATCATTACCATTACCAACTTCCCAACGAAGCCTCCCCTCCATCTCCCTCCAAATTCTACACATATTCCTCCATAATGCAGAATCTCCAATGCAGTCCACAAAGCTACCACCTCCTCTAATCCTTGACTCATACTTAGCCTTCAAAACATGAACCCAAAGCTGGTCTGGTTTAGTACAGAACTCCAAACCCTTTTAGCAAGAAACGCATCATTCATTACTGATAACCTTTTCAAGCCAAGACCCCCATACTCCTTTGGATTTGTTATTGTACTCCAATTAATCAGATGACTGGTTCTTTTCCCCTCCTTATCGCCCCAAATGAAATCTCTTTGGATTCTCTCAATAGCATTGCAGACCGACATAGGAATCTTGCTGCTTTGCATTTGGAAGTAAGGCATTGCTGCCACAACCGACTGAGAAATCGTGATCCTGCCTGCCTGAGATAAGGTATGTTGCTGCCAAACATTCATCTTATCTCTTATCTTATCAACTATCCCAGCATACAGTTCTTTCGAAACTCTTCCATGTTGCATCATAGACCCTAAATACCTGCCCATGTTCTTCACATGCTTGAATCCACTTCTCTAAATTATTCGATCAATAACCTCATCACTTTGCATTCTTGGAAAAATAGACACTAGTTTTTTCGATGCTTAGCTGTTGACCCGAAATAGCTTCGAATAATTGAAGGCACTTCAGCAATAACTCCATCTGATCCTCCTTGGCCTCCATAAATAGCATCAAATCGTCCGCGAAAGAAATATGAGAAATGTTGGGCCCATCTTTACCAACCTTAATTGGTTTCCAGAGACCTCCTTCCACAGCTGTGTCCTTTAATTACCTTTGATCAGATAAATCCAGAGTTTTCCGGTCGTTCGGAGAAATTACAGTTTTAAGCTGTTATGCGCGTCGTGGGCACGCTTCCCCACACTCACTAATTTCCATCAATTTTCATCAGAAATCATATTTCCTAATCCTATATACCATTTATAACTTATATCCAAACCTAGAGCTCAAAATTCAATCGGCACACTTTACGATGCAACTGTACCGCGATATTTTTACCCAGTAAAAACACTATTCACCGAATTTTCAGAAACTTGCCTAACCACTCAATTTTTCGTTCTGAATCTATTTCCAGGTTGAGACTTCCTACTCAATTTTACCTTCCTAGGGTTACGTGTTTGGCTAATTACCGTTTTATCCTTCCTTTGTATTTTGACCTAATTTTCAGGATTTTTCACTAACCCTTCCCTTTAATCCATGTTTAATATATTGATATATGTTTTAGAAATGCGAGGTGTTATAGATTTCGTCCCAAAATGATTTTCTCATGTTCTAAATCAGTTTCAAATACTTTTAATCATTTGATAAACATTTAAAATAGATTTTATGCTAGGAATGAAGTTAAATATCAAAAGACGATTTAATGTATGTATTTGAAAAATACTTTGAGCTTTGATTATGCAAGAAATCAACTTGCCTTTCAAATAATACTAAGTCCTAAGATAAGTTACTTTGAGATTGCTTGGACTTAGAGTCTTCTCTTGAAGCTTGAATTGATCTTCTTGAAACTTTGTTTATTGACTTGATAGATGTTGATTGATTCTCTAAGCTTCTTTTTTATTGTTGCAATTGAGGCTTTCTTTCCAGGCTTGTTATCATCAAAATCATTGAACCTTTATATTCTTTACATAGAGTGCATTGGTTCCATAATTTCTAGGGTCTTGGTTTATGGTTACAGATAAGGTGTGGGAAAAAGTATGTTGGGTTTGTTACCTAGGTCGACCAGACTGCTGACCTACTTGACCATCAGAAAGCCCAGTCCGACTGCCACAACCCCTTGAGTTTCCTCATTGTCCTCCTTTATTCCGACTTCCTTTATGACCATGACGAGGGGGAAGCATGTTATGTATAAAAACCCTCACACGCAAATTTTGCTAATTAAGGAATTTAGCAAATAATTGAGAATTAAGTATGTAATCTAGGAGGTAGAGTCTAGTTAATCATGTAATTAGCATGATTATGAATGTGAAGATACAATTCATATTTAACAAGTCAACTAAGACCAAAACAAGAGCAAGAAATATGTTTACGGACATAGATGTCAATTTAGGGAAAGTTAAGGGCAATTTAGTAAATAGCAAAAACATAACCTAAACTTGATTCTGCTTGTCCAGTTAAATTGTGTGGGCAATTTCATGAATTTTCTTTTTTGGCGGAAAATTTCATGAATTTTAAGTGGTATAAAGATATGTTAATTATGAGTAGAATAATTATGAAAAATAAATTAAAGTTAGAGAAAATGAAAAACAGTAGAGGTATTTCATATAAAGGTTAAGTGGTGTGTTGTCTAAGTTTATCAGTTACCATTCTTGTTTATCACGTGATCTTGGTTTTCTTACCAGTCAAGTAACCTTGCTTGTTGGTCAAGGTACTTTACTTGCTCAACAAGTTACCTCATTAGCTTGTCCATCAAGTTTCAATTGCTTAGTCTTTAAGGTTGGTTTACTTGTTCACTCAGTTATCAAGATAGCTTCTTCAAGAAGTCACATAGCTTACTTGTTAAACAAGTCGTCTAGTAGCTTATTCTACAATTTACCTAGATAGCTTCTTCATCACACTACTTTTTCAAGACTTAGTCACCAAGTTGGCTTATTCTTTAAGTTTGCCATTACTTGTTCATTAAGTTATCAAGTTAGCTCCAACATCACACTACACCTACTTGGCCACCAAGCCATTTTGGCTTCTTCATCAAGATACCTTGACTTGGTCCTTAAGTCACATTTACTTGATCATCAAGTTTCATAGCTTGGTCTTCAAGTTATTGTACTTGTCCACTAAGTTACCAAGATAGCTTCCTAGTCACATTTCCAAGCCTTGGCCGCCAAGTTTGAGAAGCTCGGTCACCAAGTTGGCTTCTTCTATAAGTCACTTTACTTGCTCTTCAAGTCACCACAATGCTTACATGTCAAGTTTCTATTACTTGCCTTTTAAGTTTCTTAAGCTTGTTCACTAAGTTATCTATATAGCTTCTTCAAGACGCCGCCTATGCTTACTCAAGGAGGGAAGGCAATCTTCCTAAGTAAGATCACGGGGGAGAAAAGGAGCGTTAGATCTAGGGTAGTTTTTTGAAGCCAATGGCTCATATCGAGGACAATCCTGTCTTTTCTTAAGAAAGCACACTCCCACGCAGAATTAAATGTGCCTCGTCGCATCATATTAATTGCAGCTGAAGCGTAATCGCCTCATCGGGCAGAAGAAAATCTATTAAAAAAAGGAGTTCCTCCACTTAGAACAACATGTGCGGCCATGACTAGACGTAAAAAATCAAAGTCGAAGAGCATATAACCTGATACATCTTAACAGCCTGACTCCTAGGCTATTAAGCTGGGGGGGCTTCTGTTCAGGCCACCCATTCAGCATAGGCCTAATAACCCAACCCACACATAAAGCGCCACAAGTCACCTCTCCCTCTGAGTATAAGACCTCACATTTTTAAAACATATATTAATATATTAAATATGGATTAAAAGGTATGATTAGTGAAAATCCTAAAAATTAGGTCAAAATACCAAGGAAGGGTAAAACGGTAATTAGCCAAACACGTAACCCTAGGAAAGTAAAATTGGGTAGGAGGTCTCAAATGATAAAAATAACCTTGGAAATGGATTCAGAATGAAAAATTGAGTGGTTAGGCAAGTTTCAAAAAAATCGGTGAATAGTGTTTTTACTGAGTAAAAATACCGCGATACAGTTTCACCGTAAAGCGTGCCGATTAAATTTTGAACTCTAGGTTTGAATATAAGTTATAAATGGTACATAGGACTAGGAAATATGATTTCTGATAAAAATTGATGGAAATTAGTAGGTTTGGGGAAGCGTGCCCACGGTGCGCATAACAGCATAAAACTGCGATTTCTCCGAACGACCGGAAAACTCCGAATTCATCTGATCAAGGAAAATTAAAGGACAATGGTTAATGTTAAAAATTAGAGTTTCTAAATAGGCTATGAAATTATGAACGTTTAGTGGAATATGAGAGAAATCCAAAATAGTTTGAAATCGCGTGAGGTGGCGATGGGGCCCACCTCACTTAAGTGGACTTAGCCACATGGACCAGCCACTATTCGTCATCTCCTCAAACCTCTCTTCTCTCTCCAAAAGCCGTGAAACACACCAAGAAAAGGGGGAAGGAAGACTTGGCTTGGTTCTTGATGATATAGCCACCGATTTCAACAAAATTTGTCATCAAACTTCAAGTAAACGAAGATCCAGACACAACCATACCATCCACAAGCCTTGAAACTCACTCATTTGGGAGGGAGGAGGCAAAATCAGCCACGAAAATTGGAGGGGTTTTTGTGATTTTGGAGTTGTGTGTTCAAGCCATTGCTTGGGGATCACTTGGAGGGGTCCTAGGCCAAGTTTGTGAGTATATTTCAACCCTTTTTATGGCTTGATTCATGAGTCTAGATTTTGAAAACCTAGAGCTGAATTGCATGATTGATGTAGTTAGAGAGCTCAAAAGGAAATTGTGTATTAGACAATTGTGGCTTAGAATGATGTTTTAGAGTGATAAATGTCATAAAAATTATTTAGAAATTTGGATGATAACTTAGTGAATTTTTGGGTTGTGATTCCATGACTTTGTGATTTTGATTGGTTATAGGATTGTATAATTGAGTTGTTGAGTATTTGTATGAGTTAAAAGTAGGATTGTATGATGTGTGGGATTGTTGAGTTGGATTGGATAACCTTGGTTGGGGAGCATGATGGAATTCGGCCAAGAGAGCAAATTAGGGAGTGTCATGTTGTAAAATCATGCAATAGATGTATTGTGTTGTTAAATGGTATTTAGACGTGTTGTGTGATGAGTGGATGCATGAGAAATCAAAGGAAAAATACTTGGATTGTGTGGAGTTTGAAATTGGACCTAGAGTGGAATAAATGGAAAAATGGTGTTGTGATGGTGTAGGATGGAAAGTGGAACCTCAAATAGGGTTGTGATAACCTTGTGATGCTAAAGAAAAATTAAAATAAAATTTAGGAAAATATTTTGTAAAAATGGCCTTGTTTGGCCGAACCTACCTAGTGGGAGATAGGGAATTTGATGCTTTATGATCTTGGTGGATTCACCTTGTATTGATGATCCTTGTGTGATCATTGTAGGTTGCCTCCCGCGGAATTGAACTCAGAACCGTGAGCTTGGTGGGTTACTTTTGGTCCCGGACCAAAGGGGTTTTGGTAAGTACTCTTGAACCATGCATGTATACTTGATAAACTTGCATGTATTTGGTTGAATGGAAATTGAATTGGGAAATGTCCTATGTGTAGGCTTTTCTGTTTGTACCAAGCTCAGGAACATATTGAATTGGGGCTGGAAGAAGGAGATTATTCAGGTAATCCCTTGGTACTGGGGTTTGATCCCCGTGGGTATAACACCTCATTTTTTTAAATACATAATTATTTATGATAAGATGATTTAAAAGGGAATGATTAGTGAAAATCATGAAATTAAGGTCAAACTGCGTGAAAAGGGCAAAATGGTAATTTACCAAACACATAACCCTAGGCAAGAAAAATTGAGCAGAAGATCTCAAATGGTAAAAATAATGCCAGAAATGGATTCAGAACGAAAAATCGAGTGGACAAGCAAGTTTCGGAAAATTTGATGAATAGTGATTTTTTCTGTGTAAAATACTACGGTATAATTGTACCGATAAGCGTGAAACTATGATCAGTATTTATAGAAAGTAGAAATATGACGTGAACGAGAAAAATACGTAGGTTATGAATTTGTGGTTTAAATTAGGTGATTTAATAAAGTTAATTCGCATGTGGGACCCACTTAAGTTACTTAAGTTTATGAAAGGTCAAATTACACACTCGAATCAGCTTCTCTCTCCTTCTTTCCTCCTCATCACCCGCAGACTCCATGGTTGCTTGTGGAAGTTTTGGTTCAAAACTTCAATCACTCAAAACTCCCTCTTAACGTACTCAAATCCAAAAGTGTAAAACATCAAAGTTGTTCCAAATCACCTTGTGAACATCTTTCCTTCCTTGAGTGAGCCACAAAATTGAGTGCACAAGGAGATCATTTTCCTATGGTGGGTGGCGGTTTTGATGAAATTGGTGGTGGTTGGTGGCGGTTTTGGACCGTTCAAGTGTTGAGACTTGTTCTTGGGTTGCCTAGGAGTTGATTAGTGGTAAGTTTTCACACTTTCATGGAGTTTTTATTGAGATCATAAAATGGGTGAGTGTTTGATTATGTGTTGGTTGATGTGGTTAGAGGCTTTTAATAATGTTGATCCTTTGGAATTAAATGGTTAGAATGATAAATGATGATGATTAATGCAATAAAATTTATGGTGATTTGTAAAGTTGTAACTTAGTGAAATTTGGAGTTGAATTCCAATGCTTTGTGAAATGGCATGATGATAGGATTGGGTAATTGAGTTGTGGAGTATTTGTATGAGTAAATTATAAGATTGTATGATGTTTAGATTGAAAATCATGTGGGACCCTAGCATGAAGAATTCGACCTATTGTGGTCATGGATGTTTTGGTGATGTAAAAATGGGTTTACTCGATGTGGTACGATAGTAAATGGCGCTTAAATGGATGGTAGTGAATTGTGATGTAATGAAATTGGAAGGAAGAATGTTGGGTGTGTTGTGTATGTGGTGATTGAACTGTATGGAAGTCTAAGAAAAAATAAATGTGAAATAGCCCTATGGACTAAGTGAATAGGGTGGAAATTAGTAATTTAAAAGTGAATTAATTGCATTGAAATTGTATTGATGATCATTGTTGTTTGATCGTTATAGGTTCCCTCTCACGAATTCGTTAGAGGAGGCATAAGCTTGGAGCTTACTTGTGGAGCAATATCTTTGGAGTTGAGGTAAACTCTTGGTACTTGGGTTCTATCCCTCGTGTGCTCCACCACACCTAGTTGAAGGTTGTGGTTAATGTGATCCTCTCGGGTTCTATCCCTTGTTGCACATTGAGTGAGCCATGGGGTGGAGTGATTCTCTAGTACCCTTGGTTTACTGAGATATACTTTTATATCTCACCCCGCGTTTGGGGACATCATTTCAGGTCATAGTGAGCATGGAGGACCGTCGGGCAAGAGGCCTTTGCAGGGGAGGATAGGACATGGTGTGCATATGGAGAGCATATCATTTTGGAGGATTTTATTTGATGCACATAGCATAGTCTTTCACATTTTGGGACTTAGATCATGAACATATTGCATGTTATTATTGCCATGCTTTTGGGTGTTCATGACTAGATTCTAAGTCTATGTAGTTGTTGTACATTGATGCCTATGGTTTGTATTGATATTTTGAGTGAGCATGGGACTTGTCCATGGCCAAATATTTTGTGCTTAAAGGCATTTCAAACACTTGATGTTGTAAACATAATACATTTTGAAACATTCATATGATGATGGGAGGGTCAAGGACTTATTAGATAAAGTATTATGTGAAGATAGATATATAGATATTACATGATGTAAGATTGTCAATTAAGTCATATGATGTGTGGGATTTAATTCCCCAAGAGAAATACATGAAAATAAAGAGTTAGTGTTTGGCCCAGTGGAGGGGGCTTAAGCCTGAAAATGGAGGCTTAAGCTCGCTCAAGGGGCTTAAGCGCCTAAAGAAGGGTCTTAAGCGCCCTGGTGCAACTGTGCGTGGAGAAACCTTCTGCAGCATGGGGCTTAAACGCCCTAGAGCGCGCTTAAGCGCTCTGTCGGCGAAAAACATGTTCAAAGAGGGGCGTTACGGGCTTCCACTGGATAGGTCTCCATGAGGGAGTTCCAGTTGACCTGGGGTCGTGGTGTGTGATCTGTAGAGGAACACACTACAAAGTCTCATGTGTATATGGATGGAGGGTGCCTTGGTTGATGTTTTGGGAACACTCCTTGGTTTGAAACCCGTAGGCTATATGCCGAGGCCAATAGGCTGGACGTTGCGTGGCTTTAGCATTGACCATTCCAGCTTCGACGTGTTTTGATTCCCTATGCTTCCCTACTTCACTAAATCCCTTGCTTTTTCCCGCTTTAAATGTTATATTATGTTGTTGATATGCATCGAAGTGAGCCATTGGGCGTAGTGTTCTCCAGAACCTCTGGGTTATTGAGATATATCCGTATATCTCACCCCGCTTTGGGGACTTTATTTCAAGTAGTGCCAGTGGTGTCGGAGCGGCGGGCAAGAGGCCCGTAGGATGAGCTCGTGGATTTATGGTGGATTTTGCATTTTGTGGCCATTAGGCCTAGGCTAGACTTACGGTATGAACACTGTATGTAGAGTTAGGCTTATGCATTGTATCATCGCTGTTCATGCCATATTTTGTCTAAGTTTATCTTATGTTATCACATTTTATTTTGGAGGACTTATGTTGTATATTGATGTTGCTGCTTAAGATTGTTGTAATATTTGTAAGAACCATTGTATATTGTAATTGAAGACCTTGTGTAATTTTGGAACATGTATATGATGGAAGGGCAATAGGCCTATTCTAGGATTTGATTTATGTTTTATGTCAAAGGATCGCATGCAAAGGAATTAATGTGATTGAAATGTTTTAAGATTTTATAATGAGATTATTGAATGGAAGAGTAAGCAAAATGATATAAATTGTGAAGGGTTGTAAGAGCACCAAGGCATTGCTGGTACTTGAGTGCCACCCATGTTTATTAGGTATCATTTGAGATTAGATAACTCACTTGTAAAAGTGGGATTTATTGGAAAAACAAAGGAAACTCTGGCGAGATTTCTAGAAATGGGCAGATTTTGAGTGAACTTTGGGAGAGCATATCTCCCTCCACGGAGGTCCAATAGGGACGTGCCATACACTGTTTTAAAGCTTGAGATATCCTATACCTTGTGTTAAAATTTGAGAATTTTTTGGGTTGAATGCAGTCTTGTAGAAGGCAGAGAGCACACACTGCTCAAAACGCCACTACACTTGTGGCTGTGCTGGTGCAAGTTTGGGGAATTTATTCCCGCTTTATTTCTTGGTCAAATTAGGTGTATGATATGTCAAATTGAAGCTTGAGGTGTCTAGTTTACTGTATAAAAATTTAAGAGAAATTGGTAGAGCGGATCTTCCAGAATCACTGAGAGAGTGAGGACTGTTCGGAGCCCTGTTTGGGGTTGGCTGACAGATTTGTTTGTCCAACTTCAAACGGTGATATCCGGAGAAAATGAGAACTTTATGACTCATGAGACATCTCGTTAGGAAGCTAATTAAGTCTAGTATAACATACTAAAAGATGAGAGGTTTGCGGCATGCTGTTTTTCTGCAGTAATTAAAATACCGAACCATGTTCGGATAGGTAAAAAACGTAAAAGTGAGATTTTAGCTAAGTGAGTTTATTGGAACCCCTTAGTGACTTGAGAGAGGTATTATATGATATTTAAGCAGCTTAGATAATTATTCCATAAAGAGTTTACAGTTACGGTCACAGCTTTTATTTATTACGTTTTATTATTGTTTGAAATGCTCACGTAATAAAAAGGAAAAAGTTGACTTGCTTTTTTTGTAAATGAATTGCTGTGATTGAACTGCGCTTAATATCATAATCAATGTTAACAATATCGGTAGGTAACGGGTTGTTACACTGAGGAGGTAGGTGGCTTTTCTCCCCAATCACAGGAACATACAACCATAATACGCTGGACAATGGCCATAACACCTTCAAATAAGGCAAATACAAGTGATGGCAGATCAAACCATTCCATCCAGCCCCACTCTTCCTCACTAGATTAAATGCAATTTCTAGTACATTAAATGCCAACCCACCTATAAATATATCCTCTCTATTACAGAGGAGGGTATTGTTGTAATATATTCATTATTTGTTATTTTGTTCAATTGAAGAACCACCTTGACAATTAAATACTATACCCCCTCTTTATTATTGTCTCATAACATCATGAAAGCTTCTCAAGGGCCTCAGTTCATGTTATTGTCATAAGAACTAGTGGAGGACTCAGGAAATTTTCTTTATGTCTGCACATTTAGTGGCGGGGCTGCCCCCAGAATTTTTTTTGTAAAGAAAGTTTAAATCAAAGCTTTATGTAACATCTCGTTATGTACCGGTATTGTTAACATTAATTATGACATTAAGCGCAGTTACAATCACAGCAATTCATTTATAAAAATGCGAGTAAACTTTTTCCTTTTTATTACGCGAGCAGTTAAAACAATAATAAAGCGTAATAAATAATAGTTGTGACCGTAGATGATAATTCATTTCGGAATAATAATATAAAGCCTAGATATTATATAACACTCCTCTCAAGTCACTAAGGGGTTCCCATAAACCCACTTAGCCTAAATTTCACTTTTATGCTTTCTACCATCCGAACATGGTTCGGTATTTTGCACATTACAGGAAATCTGCATCCCACGAACCTCTCATCTTTTAGTATTTTATTCTAGATTCATTTATCTTTCTAACAAGCTATCACACGAGTCATAAAATTCCCGTTTGCTCCGGATATCAACGTTTGAAGTTGGACAAGCAAATCTGTCAGCCAACCTCAAACAGGGCTCCAAACAGCCCTCACTCTCTCAACGATCCTGGAAAATCCACTCCACCAATTACTCTCAAATTTTTATACAGTAAACTATACACCTCAAGATTCAATGATATATCATGCACCTAATTCGACCAAGGAACGAAGCGAGAATAATTTTCCCAAAAACGCAAAGTGACAGCCCCATGTGCAGGGGTGTTTTGAGCAGCCTATGCTCTCTGGCTTCTACAGGGCTGCGTGTAACTCCTATGGACCTCAAATTTTGACATAAGGTAGTTGACATCTCAAGCTTTAAAATGGTGTAAGACACGTCCCTATTGGAGTTTTGCGGAGGGAGATATGCTCTCCCAAAGTTCACTCAAAATCTGCCAATTTCTAGAAATTTTGCGAGAGTTTCCTTTATTTTTCCAACATCTCCCACTTTTGTAAAAGTGCATAACAACCTCAAATGGTACCTAATAGACATAGGTGGCACTCAAGGACCAGCAATGTCTTGGTGCTCTTACAACCCTTCACAATTTATATCAATTAGCGTACTTTACAATTCCATAATTTCATTATCAAATCTTAAACCATTTCAATCACATTAATTTATGTGCATGCATTCTTCTTGGCATAAAACATAAATCACATCCTAGAATAGGCCTATTGCCCTTTCATCATATAGCATGCTTCAATATTACACAAGGTCTCAATAATACAATTTACAATGTTTCTTTACAAATATTACCATAACCTCAAAGAAAGCATAACCAATATACAACATAATAATCTCCAAAATAAATCATGAAAATGATGACTAAACTTAGACCAAATGTGACATGAACAAGGATGACAGATAATAATCCTAGCTCACATGCAATGTTCATGTCCTAAGTCTAGCCTAGGCCCAGTGGCCACAAAATGCAAAATAACCCTATGTCCAAGCTCATCCTACGGGCCTCTTACCCGCCGCTCCGTGCCACTGTCACTACCTGAAATAAAGTCCTCAAAACGGGTGAGATATACGAACATATCTCAGTAACCCAAAGGTTCTGGAGATTACTCCGCCATACCATATATGTCTTTAGATTCAATAAATCTATCTCTGTTGGGAACTTATTTTAACCAATATTTCTATCTTTCTTCGATACCGACATTCTAAGATGTAGATGTTGAAACTACTTATTATATTAAGGCCAAGACAGGGCCAAGCTTAATTCCATTGTGACAGGGTGCCATCCTGAAGGGAAGCAGTCGCTACTTCCCACGGTCTAGTTTAAGCACGATACTACTTATATTCATCTCTCTTTCATCTGCCTATAACTTTTCTTTGAGCTCCACGATCCCACTTATCAAGATCCAAATTCAAATCTTGTTGAACCCGATACCCATCCTAGCACGTCTCGTCCAAGAGCACCACCCTAGAAGAAGCTAAAAACGGGAACTATCCCGCTGCGGTAACATCGTTCAGTTCATAGGTTTGTGATTCGAGGAGTTTTCTTTTTGGTACCCTAAAAAGAGTACAGAGTCCCTAACTACTGCTTTTAAGCCTGTCCTTTGGAGCCTGAGGCAGGTGACTAACAGATCTGAGACTCTCGTTATGTGCGTGAGCACTCCACTTGCTGATAATCTCATCTTGTTTTTCTTCTTATTTCGTAAAGTAATTAAGTCTTTGGTGACTTCTTTCCTTTGTTTGGCTTGAGTTCCATCTCATTTGTCAGCAGATGGAGTCATCTTGCTTAGTAAGGCAGTCCATAGAAAAATGGCCTGAGTTTTGTTGTGCCTAACCGTGACTAAAGGGATCCCTTGTTGATATAGCTGAAAGTGGGTGGAATCAATCATTTAGTATAGTTGATCATGGCTGCATTTAGGATAAGAGCTATCTTTTGATCTAACTATTACATACATAAGAGAAGAAAGTTGTTAGCTTAGGGAAGAGGTATGCCCCCCGCCTACCCGAGTTCACAGATGTCGTTGTTTATCCCTTTCTTTATTCATGAAAATTGGGTGAGTGTTCAGTCTATTTGAGTATAAGATCGAAAAGAGATTCTTCCTTTTCTTGTTAGACAAGCAACACAGGAACCAAATATGAGTTTCTTAAACCACTTCCTAGCCGCTGAGATGCTCAGTTGACTCTATAGGAAGATTGAACACCATTGTTCATAGGCGCCTCGTCCAAGTCCCATTAATATCACTGATCCGATCCATGTAAGAAGGAAGCCATAACTGCAAGAACCATAGCGGACCGGTAGGATTGGCGAAAGAGTCTTGCAACAGTCTGTACAGGCCCCTTTACAAGCAAGCTAACAAGAATAGAGCAAGTGCCATCTTTTACCTGAATGACATCCACTCCTGGCCAAGTTGAAGCACTCTGAAGTCATCCTCAGGGAAGGCGAGCAAGGAAAAGATAACTAGCTTTGGGCTTCTCCTCAGAGAAAGAAGGGACTTTAAAGTACAGAAGCCAAAGAAAGCCTCTTTACCTAACTTTGGCTGGTATGCGAGTGGAAACAGGCTCAGTTCGAAAAAAATACCATATATGCCTTTAGATTCAATAAATCTATCTCTGTTGGGAACTTATTTTAACCAATATTTCTGTCTTTCTTCGATACCGACATTCTAAGATGTAGAGTCACTTTGATGCATATCAATAATATAATACAACATTCAAAACGGGATAAAACAAGGGATTTAGTGAAGTAGGGAAGCATAGGGAATAAAATACGATGAAGCTAGAATGGTCAATGCTAAAGCCACACAACATCTCGGCATATAGTCTACGGGTTCTCATCCAAGGAAGTGTTCGCAGAACATCAACCAAGGCCCGGTCAAATGGAACTCCCTCATGGAGACCTATCCGGTGGAAGTCCGTAACGCCCGAAGGCAACTGTCTACTGGTCAGGGACACGGTACATCCTATGTACCACTATATATACAAATATGCATGATCATGTTATACTACATTACCAACATACACCTCCAACCACTACCTTCAACGGGCATGGTGGAGCACACACGAGGATTAAACCCCAGTACCAAGGGATTACCTAATAAAATCTTTCTCGCTTGATAGCTCCAATTTAATATGTCCCCAAGCTTTGTACTTCAAGAAATGCCACAATCCTTTTGGTCAAGGACCAAAGGCAACCCATCAAGCTCACTGTTCCAAGTTCACGTCCATGGGAGGCAATCTACAATGATCACATAAGGATCATCAACACCATGGTGCAACCAAGTCAAAATGCGAAGCACCACTTCCCCCCCCCCCCCCACATGCATAGGTTTGGCCAAATGGCCTATAAATACCAAGCCATGCTCTTAATTTTATTTCAAGGTTCCATTAGCTTCCTAAGCTTACCACAACGTCATTTCAAGTCCTTAATTCCATTCAATTACCCCTCAACACTATTTTCCCCAATTATCCTCCTTTAGGCCAATTTCTACACTTAGACATATCCAATGGTTCCACTTCCAATCCACACACATCAAACCAACATACAACCCATTTAAACACAATTCATAACCACACAATACCAATTACATGATTTTTACATCATCTTTTCCTTATTTCCCTTCAATGGCCGAAATTAACAAGCATGCATACTAAAGGATTTCTAATTCATTTCAACACGGCACACATCATGCAATCCTATAATTAACTCATACAAATACTCCACAACTTAATTACACAATCTCACAACATATCCATTTCAGAAAGTCTTGAATTCCAACTCAAGATTTTCCCAAGTTATCAACTTTTTCACCAATAAATTTTATGAGCTCAATCACCACAAAACATCATTTTAAGACACTTTTATCTAATTTACATTCTCAATTTGAGCTCTCTAACCATATCAATCGATGCACACTTACCCTAGGTTCATAAATTTCAATCCAATGAAAACTCAAGGAAAATTGGAGAAACTCACCACAAAACAACTTAGGGTCCAAGTGAATGATCTTCAAGCAACCAATGAACCAAAGTGAGCTTCCAAGCTCAATAAATTCCAAAATTTTGTGGCTGTCCTAGGATCTTTTCTCCCTAACCATGGCTCCCTAATGGTGGAGGAAGGTTGGGTCCAACTAATTGGAGGCAAGGGAACAACTTTCGTGTAATAGCATTTTTTGATTTGATGAGTGTGTGAGGAGTTATGAGCTTGGCTTGGTCGTACAATGGTGGTCAAGGTTCAGCCATGTTGGAGGGGCTGTGTGCGCAGGTTTTGGAGAGAGAGAAGTGGGTTTCAAATGTCTTAAGTGACATGGATTGCCAAGTAGGTGCACAAAGGATGAAATACCACTTAAACTATCCATTTAACTCACTAATCACCAATTAAAACATGAAATATCCATAAAATCCACAACTTAATATTCTCCAGTCCTTTACTTGTACTTGATAAGACGAATCCAGAGTTTTCGGGACATTCGGTGAAATCACAGTTTTAAGCTATTATGAGCACTGTGGGCACGTTTCCCCAAAAACTCTAATTTTAATCAAATTTCATCAATAATCATATATCTTAGTCGTATACACCATTTATAACTTATTTCCAAACCTAGAGCTCAAAATTCATTTGGCACGCTTTATGGTGCAACAATTACCGCGGTATTTTTACTCGGTAAAAACATTATTCATCATTTTTCCAGAAACTTGCCTAACCATTCAATTTTTCATTTTGAGTCCATTTCCAGGGTTAGTTTTCCTATTTGAAACCTTCTACTCAAATTTTCTTTCCTAGGGTTGCGTGTTTGACAATTTACCATTTTACCCTTTTGACGTA
Source organism: Gastrolobium villosum (assembly GCA_032173675.1). Classification (NCBI taxonomy): domain Eukaryota; kingdom Viridiplantae; phylum Streptophyta; class Magnoliopsida; order Fabales; family Fabaceae; genus Gastrolobium; species Gastrolobium villosum. The sequence goes on from JAVKPL010005546.1 coordinate 29,929, forward strand.
TTTTGACTTCGAATTTCAGGATTTTCACTAATCCTGCCTTTTAATCCATCTTTTAACTATAATTAAGTATTTTAGAATTACGAGATGTTATACTTTATGTACAAGGTTATGAACCCGCTTATAATCTTGTTGTTTCCATAACAAGCTGCAGGCAATAGTTTGATCCCAATCATTTCCTACCCTAAATTTTACCAATCCTCCAAAACAAATATGAGAATATACTCCAATACATCCATACATCATCATTCTATTTATAATGGTGAATAAAAAAGTTAACACTACATGTACAGAAGGCAAGCAAAATCACAGTGAATGCCCTCATCTCTAGAGATTAACTTATTTGAGAATGTTACACATGCAATCAATCCCCTCTTTTTAAGTCAGAATATAGCACCAAAGTTGAAAGCAAACCCCAATAAAAAAGGTCACACAAATAGTAGGACAAGACTCATTATATAACTCACATTAAGAAACAAAGAAAAATCCTATAAGCTGAAAAATACCTTCTTGAGAAAAATATTCCTTCAATACATGCAAAAGTAACAAGTCTCTCCGCAAATGAAGTGGAAGTATAGCCCATGCATTATAAGAAGTATTAGAAAACAATATCTTTGTTACTTTTAGAAGATATAAAAGTCATTCCCCAATTAAACCCGACTACTGAGCTGAAGATATGAAGCAAAAAAATTAAAGCAACACAATAAAAAAATACCAGATAACAACAAAAATAATAGAAGCTAATACCTTGAAGGTTTATGATCCAATTCACAAAAGTGGGGTTTCAAGTTTGAACCAATGGCCTCACTTTGATTCTTAAGAGGAAAGTACAAAATACAAACCCAAAGGTCATTGGCAGTAGAAGATTACAAAAGCATTCTTCGATTTCTCATTCTTTGAAAATATTGCATTATATCTTCATCATCAGTGTTATCAAATATCTCACGTTCAACATAAGTTAGCATGCATGCGTTAAACCAATCATCACTTATCTGATTGCGCAACTTATCCTTAACAAAAGTCATTAAAGAAAAAACTCGATCAACACTAGTGGTTGCTACCAGTAGAACAAGTGCCAACTTTATCAACAAGGTCAGAAATTCTTTTCAAATTGACAAAATCAAAATCAGCTCTTACATCAACAATAAAATTAATGAGACTTGAAGAAAGAAAAGGAATATCTGCAAGCTCATTAAACTCCAAAGGATAAAAACTAGCAAACTCAATCAATTTTTCTTTATTAAAACTAGAAAATGAATCACGAGGATCAAGACAGCTCAAACACTCAAGCAACTTGGTATTGATATTATCAAGTCGATCACCCAACTCTTGAACATGAGTATCTATCACTCTATTAAATAACTCCACCTTAAAGTAGTGCAAGAATGTGAATGATTCCAATCTCTGTCTTGATCTCCCTTTAGGATAATAAACATCCTCCATATTTGGAATGTCAATATCATATTTATTTGCAAAAATGTTCGTTTCTTGAAGCAATTCGTCAAAACCATTATCTCTCACATTTTGTAAACGAGACTTGACAACCTTCACTAAACCAATTGCATTTAAAAGGTCATGATCTTTTCTTTGTAATGCTTGTGACAACTCATAAGAAATCCGCAAGATAAGTTGCATAAGATGCAACAAGAATGCAAACTCAAAATCCTCCATGGCATACAAAATGCAACATGCATCAGTTCTTGCAGCATCATTCCTAGGCTTGTCTTCAATAATTTTCATCAAGGAAATTATTGGAGAAAATATGAGATAACACTTGTAACTGTACCAAAATGGGAACCCCAACGAGTGTCTCCAAGTCGCTTTACGGTTGTCTCTTGATTTAAACCTTTTCCAGTTGGTATTGAGCAATTCTTTCAACTATATGCTCATATTGATTCATTTAAAGAATTTCCTTCCGCTTACATGAACCCCTCCAACAACGGTAGCCATCTTTTGAAGCATGTCAAAAAATTCTTGAATCTTTTTGTGATGTTTTGCAACCTTCACAAGTGCTAATTGTAACTGATGAGCAAAATAATGAATGTATAATGCAAACTTGTTATCTGCCATAATCAAAATCTTAAGCCCTTTGAATTCACTCTTCATATTACTAGCACCATCATAGCCTTGACCGTGACATTTAGACAAACTTAAACCAAGTTTAGAAAACAACCCATCAATCGCTGCTTTTAGTGATTTTGCAATAGTATCTGAAACATGACTTATGCCATCAAAATATTCAACAATGGACTCCTTTTTGTTTACATACCGAAGTACAACTGCCATTTGTTCTTTAATTGCAACATCACGAGCTTCATCAACTAGTAAGGAAAAGTAATCATCGCTGAGATCACTAATTATTGCTTTAATAGTCAAATCAGCACAAGCTTGAGCAAGATCTTTCTGAATTTTTGGTGAAGTCATTTTGTGATTATCGGGGGCATTTTGCAAGACCACATGACTCATCTCCTTATTTGGCTTAGTATAAAACTTTAGAGTTTCAAGAAATAAACCTTGTTGATTTGAACTTTCAGATTCATCATGTCCCCGAAAAGGCTGACCATTTCATAGTAAGTATCTAGCACAATCTAAAGAGATTTTCAGTTGAATACGATAATCAATTCTTTGTTGTTCAGAAATATTTGAAAAGACAATATCAATATGTTGCTTTTGTTTCATCAAATCTTGACCAGCTTGATAACATCTATTGTGAACACTCCTATGATCTCCAACATGAACTTTGATTATATCTTTCTTCTGCCAATTTTTGAACTCACACCGACAAATGCTTCCTTCGTCGAACCACTACCTCCAACCTCCATATCAAATAGATAACAATACAAGCAAAAACATGCATCTCATGATACATTAAACTCCAACCTAGAACCAAATTATTCATACCACTTAGGATTGAATCTACGTATTTTTCCAAACATTTTCGTTTGAGGGAATGATTTAAGAATTGGTTGAGTTGGACCCTTGAGCAAATAAGCTCTTCGAATATCCTCTATCTCTCTATAGGATTTGATGTCATTGAATAAATTGAAGGTCTTTTTCCCGGATCCGCTTCAAGATTTTCTATATTAACTTTTGCTTGAGGTGGTCATTGAAAACTTTGAAATTGAGATGCTTGTGGTGGTACACTTTGTCTTTGAGATTGAGGAGAATCTTCCACAATTGAAACATTTTGTCTCTGAGGTTCATAGGATTCAGGTTCTGTATTTGTGCGTTTTTTGACATTTGAAATAAGATTGTATCCCTGACAAGTCATAATATATACTTAAATCAATTATACTCATTATGTTATTGAAACAAATACAATCGAAAAATCCAGAAGTAAACATAAATTATACCGTTTGTTGTTATTAAAACAATTATAATGAATTAATAAATGTAGAAAGTTAACTTTCATTGAGACTTGTCGAATTATTATGAACCCACAATTATTTATACTCTTAATGTTTCAACATCATGATCCAATTTTTACTTCCACTTCAAAAGTAAAGCTTTGGAGAATCAACCAAAGTTATCCTATATCACAACAACCAAACATAATATGACTAGAATTTAGCTGGAATAATTATAGTTGATTTTAAAATATTGGATGATAATGTACAAAAAAAAAAAATATTGGATGATAAAAATCTTGGAGTCAGAAGAACAACTATATCTCTGTCAACATCTTTGGCAAAAACCAGCCAATAAATTAAAAAAAAAAAAGTTAGAGAAAGATAATGAAATAAAAACCTTGATGGGAGAATTCCTTCTCTAAATAACACATCCTTCTCTAACTTTTTTTTTTAATTTATTGGCAAAAACCAGCCAATAAATAAAAAAAAAGATAGAGAAGGATGTGTTATTATTATCCACGAAAAATCAATAATTTTTCCAAAACTTGTGGAGGGTACAAAAAAATAAAACAACAAAAAGTTTAATCTCTAGTTTCTTAGAGAGAGGACAAACTTGTGTTGAGGTCTTCAACTCTAGTTTTTGCATAAGAAATAGCATCCATCAAAGCCATTCAATTGGCCTGGTCTTGACTGCACATGTTAGATTATTTGGGGGAAAAAAGGAAACTTAAACGGGATTCAATTAAAAATTGAAACTGAAATCCGCCACAAAAAAAAAATTAAAATCGAAGTAACCTACAAGTGCTTTGACCAAATCATCTTCCACCTCCCTCAATTTAACATTAATCTCTTCTAATAATTGAAGTGGGAGGAAAAGAGGAAAAAGAATGAGAGAGAGAGAGAGTAGATGAAAGCATTAAGACGAAGATAGTGAAGTCAACAAGGAATGGATGCGAGGAATTGAAACCCGAATCTATGACAAGCAAGCTTATCCATGAATTAAAGAGAAAAAAAAATCTAAAATTTAAAATGTTTATTAGCACGTGCGGTCATTTACCCACATGTGGATTCGCCAATGATAAGAACGATCCTATATTAAGATACACCATGTTCTTCTAATCACCAGACAACTCTGGTTGAATGTAAAAGAAAAAAGCTACAGAAATTTTGAAATTAATTATAAAATAAAGAAACAAAAATAATAACATAAAGTTATGTGAAGTTTATATATAATACATGACAAATAGACAAATTCGATACACAAGTAGCAACCTGTGAAGAACTTATATGGAAAATTAATAATATTAAAGAAAGTAAAAACCAAAGCGTTGTATGTGATACATCTAGAGATTTTTATATATATATATATTTAGTGATTAGTATATAAATTTCAGTATATTAAGTCAATTAATAATTAATATTATTATTTGAAATTATAAATATTTATATAATAAAAAATAATGTAATTATTTAATATTAATTGAGACAGAATTTTTGTTTTTGCTAGATTACTTGGAAGAACAATAATCTCTACTACAACAGTGTACGGAAAAGGACTTTTCCTCGTTGGTAAGGGTGTAAATGGGTTAAGTCGACCTACAAGGACTTATGGCTCGGCCTATATTTGGCTAAACTTGCCATATTACAAATAATAAAATAGAACAGACCTAAGTTTTTTTAAAAATCTATTTAGAAAATAGGCGATAAGTTTTTTTTATACATGTCGGGTCTATAAGCATATAGGTCAGTCTATATCATATTATTTATTTAAAAAAATAAAAATTATTATTTTAACAATTTTAAATAATAAAATAATATTATTTTAGTTATTTTTTTAATAGTTTAATATTTAATAGATTTAAATAAGGTAGACCAAAATTTTTATTTTTTACATATAAATCAGATCAGACTTGTAATTTGGGGTATATACAAATTAATAAACGAGACAAGATCCAATATTTTTTAATTACACATATCTATTTAAGATAAAGTCTACCTCCCTAACTTATTTACCGGTGTCTTTTCCACAACCATGTGTTCAAACAGCAAAGACTGAGATTAAATGCAAGAATCAATTATTAAAATATTAAATAAATAAATATACTGACACACGAAAGCAATGATATAAGAGCAAGAAAGCAATGACTAGTTCTAACCTTGGGATCCATGGACAGCCGGGTGGTAAATCAGCTAGGGATCTTTCAGGGGCCTTTGACTCGGCTCATAAAGGCCTGAACTCATTTAATAAAAACTCGTGTTGGAATTACGTTTGAATTTGTATAAAAGCTCGTTTAATAAAAAGGCCTCGGGCTCTAATTCAGAACCTCGGCCTTAGAGCCTCCCAGGTTAGCCTAGTATATAAATATTTATTTATATTTTTTATACTACTTGTAATAACTCTATCTCTTATCAATTTATTTCACCCCATTTTATTAGTTTAACAGACTTTTTGAATGATTTTGTTCTATATTATGCTATTTGGATATATATTGAATTTATGTATATTTATGGAATTACTAGTGTTGTTCTATATTATCCTTCATCCTCCTTCACACAAACACACCCACAAAAACTCATTCGTTCCACTGTGCACCGCTTGTTTGTGTCAATTTATTTTTTATTTTATTTTTTATTTTTGTTGGCACTTTTTTTATAATGGGCTATGATAATATAACCCGTTATTTACCTTCTCTCGCTTTAATTTTTATTTATTTATTGTAGACTTTGTAAATTATTGTTACAAACTGGAACTAAGGTTTGTATCTGGAAATTGATTTTTTGTGGAATTCTGTTCTCTTATTTTTATTCTTTAACATGCTAACAGGCTAAGACAGGGTTCACACAAACTTTTATTTTTTGTAAATAAATCAGGCCACAGGCCAATATTATATTCGTGATAGGTAACAAGTTAAGGCCAGTCGGACACGTTTAAATACAAGTTTGACCCGTTAAGATCAAAGCTCGGCTCGGCCCGTTAACACCCTAATGGACAACTATGAGGCAAAACTCAAGAGGGCGTTTGGTATAAGAATTTTGGTAAGATTCTCATAAAACTGAATTTTTCAAAATTTTAAATTTTCGGATATTATCATCAACTGGATATAATAATTATATTTTAAAAAATCGAGATTTCCTGACAAATTTTTTTTCTTCCGTACCCAACGTCCCATGACTGTAGTTATCCGTTACCCATGCAACATTTGTCAAACTCAAAACCCAACTGGCCCCACATTCAATCAATCAAAGCCAATCTCTCTCTTGATTTTATTTTTGAACCCAATTTGGCACATTTTCCCCTCTCTCTCTCTTTCATGCGCTGTTCATGATCTCTGCTATCTTCCACGCTTGTACACGCCTCAACAAAACCCTCCTCAAAAAAAAAAAAAAAAAAAAACCCTACAAAGCTTGAGATCAAATCCGCATCAAGATCAGATTTCCTGTCAGAGTGCCAATTGTCCCACCCTTTTTGCTTCTTTACCCGCAAAAAAAAAAAAAAAAAATGCCATCTCACATCCTCCACATAGGCAATCGTGCATTGGATTCATCCCTTTCTGGTGGTATTCCCAGTCGTCCTCCTTCTGCTTCTGGTGATGCCACAATGTTGCTCAAAGTGAAGGATGATGACGACCCATCAAAAAGCCTCCTTGTCTCTTCCTCTTTCGAAGACAACAAGATCATGGCCATCAAGCCCCTCCTCTCAAGGGCCTCTAGCTTCACTACAACCAACAACAACAACAGCTCGACGTGTGCTCCTTATTTCTACCAGAAGAGGCGCAGGCGTGCTGCCAGTGAAGATTCCTTGCCCTCCATCTCCAATGGCACTGATAGGTCTTCCTTTGGCCATGATGTTAGGCATGTTGCTTCTGAGACCTTTCTCTTGACTCGCCTCGGCTTGAAGATGTTAACATACCTTGGGTATTATTCTGTCATCTTTTTTGTTATATCTAATATTTGCTGTTTCCTTAATGGGTCTGAGATTTTATCACTAAAAATTGATCCTTCTGATTTGAATTGTTAATGCAATTCATCTATATGGCAATCTTGTTATTTCTCTGGTGTTATCAGGTATGACATTTATATATTACATGTCCATGATTTCAAACTGGTTCATTTGTATCGGAGTAAAACTTGGACCTGTTGTTTAATTTGTCTACTAGGAGATTCTCCTTTGCAATTATGTTGGTGGTCTAAATGGAAAGCTTTGATTTGTTATCAATTTCGTATATGTAGGTGTCATGGGATTTTGGACTGTAAAACTATAGTGAACTTAACATTTGAGACACATTTATCATATGGGGTAGAAAAGCAGAACCGTAGTATCAGTTAGCCTCTTTACATTTTTAGCATTTACATGCTATGTTATTGTCTCGTCCCCTTCTTAATTAATTGTTTGGAAGAGTAAATGTGCTACAGGAGCAACTACGACATTGAGGCATCATATGGGGAATAAATAATCATAAATGCTATTTGTGAGAGGAGATTCAAAGAGACTGAGGGGTTGTTCCACCAAACACGTGGATCAACTGGTAAGGTGTTGTTCTAGCTTAACTAGTGGTCTTGAGTTCAAGTCCCAGGGAACGCAGCTGTGTTAAAACTTGGTAGGGAGAGCTTTGCTGCCTATGTGATCCTGCCTGGCTCGAATTTGACTAATCGAGTAATTGATGAATTATATCCAGAAAAATGATATAGAGTGAGGGGAATAGAGGAAATGTAGAAACATTGAGAAAGCCTGAGGTATTCTAGAGATAGCTTAAGAACTCACGGTTTTAGATTTTGTATACAAGACATCATCTTCAAATGTGCAAATTAACCTGTTAACAACTGATGGCTTCACTTTGTCTTTCTATGCCAATTTAATGTAATAGCTCAATGATACAATATTATGGTTTAAAGATACCAGAAAGTTTAATTAACTAACAGTTTTGTAATGTTTGTTTGTTTTAATGAATATCTTCACATATCCCAGTTTTGTATGCTTTCTGATCATTTATCTCTCTTCAGGGTAGGCTATAAATGGATTACAAGATTTCTTGCCCTTGGTTGTTACGCAGTACTGCTTTTACCAGGCTTTCTTCAAGGTCTGAATTCAGGGATCTATGGCATAATTCTCATGCATATAATCATATTTGTCGAGATTCTGATTTGAATGTGTTAGTAACACACATCAATGGTCATCATCAGAGCATAAATATTTTCCTTCTGTTTTCTAGTTGGATATTACTATTTCTTCTCCAGTCAGATACGCAGAAGCATAGTTTATGGAGATAAACCACGAAATAGGTATGCTTTAATTATATTGTTTCTCTGCATTTATAAGTTCCTCCAGCTGCTTTAATTTTGATTAATTGCTTATTTTACTTGCAGGCTTGACCTGTATTTACCTAAAAGTAACAATGGCCCGAAACCAGTCGTTGCTTTTGTCACTGGTGGAGCCTGGATTATCGGGTATGTGATGTCCATGCTTCATTTCAAATTTGTGATTTGATGGAAATACGTGTTAGGAGGCGCTCGCTGATTTTGTTTTTCGATTAGGATATTCCTTATTCATGGAGTTATCTCTTTATATGAGCTTCATTTCTTATTTTAGTCTCATTTCAAAAAGAGAAGTTCATTTCGATTGATGCTAACCATTAACCTTTGTTAAAGATGACACTTGTTGATGTTCCACTTCATCATGATGGTGGTAAGAAGTTTTGGTTGAACTGTATAGTGTTTGATTAAGTTGATAGTATTCAACCTGAGTAGGAGTTTATAATTATATACCATGTTTTTCTTTTTTGATATTTATCATACTTTGTGAAATCAGATGCTCTATAATTTCATTTTTGAAGGGATTCACGTGTTTGTGTGTGCATGTTGAAACACACACATGCACATTCACCATCACCATATGTCAATTCAGTTTTTACAAGTTTTGATGAATTTGTATTTGTACAGTTACAAAGCGTGGGGTTCTCTTTTAGGTCAACAGTTATCAGATAGAGATATCATTGTGGCATGCATAGATTACAGGTGATCTTTTTCTTCTCCCATTCTTGCAACTGTATTTTGCTCTTGCCAATAAATGCAATCTGGTACCTGTTTTTAGTTGGTACTCTCTCTTATTAGTTTCTTCTTTTTATTAAAAAAATAAATAAAAATGAGGAGAACTCTATGATAGTTATACCTTCTCTTTTTTGTTTTAAGAATTCTGTTGAGAAATATAAAGTAGTGTTATATAATTAGGAAACTCTTATTGGTTAGGCAACCATTGCTTGTAGCATACCTTGTCAATGACAAACTATCTCAAAAGTTTAAGCTGGTGGAGGCTTGTGACATAGCATACTTTTTCTAGGATATCACAATATCATCCTTGGACTGGGCCTCCTCTATCTCTAAGAAATATCGAAATTTACCAAGATCCTTTGTTTGAAAATGATGGCTGAAATGCTGTTTTATGATTAATGCCATGATGATCATTCATTGTAATGAAAATGTCGTCAACATACACAACCAAATAAATGAATCTTGAAACTGAGTGGCGATAAAACACTGAGTGGTTAGCTTCACTTTTGAGTCAAGACAAAATGTTTAATAACAGTGCTAAATCTCCCAAGCCAAGCATGTGAAGTTTTGTTGAGATTGTGAGAATACTAAGAAAAAGGTTTTATTAAAATTGTTATTGCAATAAGGAGAGTACACACACACACACACACATATATATATATACATACACACACCATGTGTGATTGGAAAAAGAAATAAAATGAAAAAAAGAAACCAATCAATCCTAAATAAAAATGGAAATAAAACTGATCCTAATTGATCGAATCCCATCAATTAGGAATTTAGCAAAATCTCTTAATATTTGTGGAAATAATCTTCAGATTTTCTATAGAAACCATATAGAGACATGCAGAGGCGACAAACTAAGTCAGACTCCCACTGAGCAACAAACCCATAAGGTTGCTTCATATAGATTTCTTCCGCAAGATCGCCGTGAAACATCATTTTTAATATCCAGCTGATAAAGAGGCTAGTGATGGACAACGACCATACTGAGGAAAAGGCAAATGAAGGTGGTTTTTTCCACAAGGGAGAATGTGTTTCCATAATTTATGCCAAACACTTGAGCGTATCCTTTAGTCACTAGTCTAACCTTGGGATGGTCCACTTGACCTTCAGGACCAATCTTGACAGTATAGATCCACCTGCAATCAATAATAGATTTCCCAGAGGGAAGAAGAACCAAATCCTAAGTATCATTGCTCTGAAGGGCACACATCTCGCCAAGCATAGCCGATCGCCATCTGGAAAGCGATAAAGCCTCACCTGTAGTCTTAGGAATAAACATAGAAGACAAAGAAGATAGACAAGCAAAATGCAATGGAGATAGGTGACGATAACTCGTAACAGAATGAGGTGAGCGATTATGAGAGTCCGTGGGAACAACAACTAGAGATGGTGTTGGTAGAATAGACCATGGGAACCTCATCAACAATTGAATCTCGAGTAGGTGGACGCAGCCGATGGCGAAAACCCGAGGATTGGTTAGTGGTTGAGACATCTAGAGCAGGAAGGGATAGTGGTGGCAGTGATGGTATATACTCAATTGAGACAGGAGACAAAGGTGATGGAGGGGAGAGAGTCATTTAGAGAGGAGGCGAAGTAAAAGTATTGAACAAACTTAAAGAAGGTAACATCCGCCGAGACAAAGTAACGACGAAGATTAGGAGAGTAACAATGATAACCCTTTTGTTACTGAGTATAACCTAGGAACACGCATTTGTGGGACTTAGCAGATAACTTATCAAAACCATGGTTGAGGTCATGAACAAAACTAGCACTTAAAATGCGAGGGGCCATCAAATGTAACAAATAGTGGGGAAATAAAATCAAGTAGGGTACTTGATTATCAAGAACAGAGGATGGTATGTGTTTAATAAGATAATACCTAGTAAGAGCAACATCACTGCAAAAGTATAAATGGATATGGCCATGGAGTAAAATGGCCCGGGTAGTTCCACTGTGGTGGTGATTTTTGCGTTCAGCCACTCCGTTTTTGTTGGAGTGTATGGGAACATGGTGTTTGGTGGAGAATGCCATAAGAGGCGAAAAATGTATGAGATTTGATGAAATAGTAATTCTGAATATTTTCGCATATATTTATGGAGACCCAAAGGGTTCCTTATATATAGAATACAACAGGTGGTTCAAGGGCTACAGAAATAGAGTAATTAAGAGTAATAAAGAGAACACACTAGATGAAGAGACTTCACATAAATCAAAGAGACTAACAGCCAGCCCAATTTGCATCTGTATAGATTTCAATCATCCTCTTGTGTCCTCTTTTAAAGAGTATTTCTCGACCAGGGGTGTTTTTGAGGTACTTGAGAATTCTATAAACATCACTCAGGTGTTTTTCCTTAGGAGAATGCATGGGTGACTAACCATCACTCAGGCCGAGTGTGAGATAAGTAGATTAACTTCCCCACCAGCCTCTGGTACTGCTTCCTGTCAACATCTTCCCTGCCTCCAATTCCCAATTTAATATTGGGTTCAATGGAGTCTCCGGCTCTTTGCTGGCTTGCACCCAAGCATACCTGTTTGTTGTAACAGGTCTAGAATATATATTTTTTGAGTCAAAGAAATTCCTTCTTTATTACAGGCAACCTCCATGCCAAGGAAATATTTGAGAGATCCAAGATCTTTCAGTTCAAACTGGTTAGCTAAACACTTTTTCAAAGAGCTTATCTCCTCACAATCATTACATGTGACTATTATGTCATCAACATAAATAATGAGAAAAGCAATTTTACCTTGTCTGTGTGTTTAAAAATAAAGTGTGATCGGTTTGAGCTTGGGCGAATCCTCTTCCCCAGTGTTTTAAAACCCCACCCCGCCCCTCGGGTTGACCCGGGTCAACCCTGACCCCTCCCCTCTGAGGGTTGGGGTCACAAGTTGAACCCTATACGCACTCCGACCCCCAAAATTCGGCCGGGTTTCAATGACTCCCGGGTTAGAGGGGTCAAAGGGGGTCACTGCATGTTTTTTTTTTTAAAAAAAAAAATCCACGAAACATCATTTTATTAAAAAAATAAAATTAAAATGCTTGCAAACCTAAATCTAATCGTTCTCTTCTCTCCTAGCGACCTAGAAGTCTTTAATCTTCACTCGCTGCCATGAATCTTCTAGAAAAGGTAAGAATTTTACCCATTCAAATGAAATCCTTACGGTCGTCGATGGAAAACAAAAACGCATTCTTCCTTTAAGTTTTCCTTTGTCAGAGACCTTCTCAAAAGAGGTAGAACCGGGTCAACATAGTGACCCCATTAGAATGAGTTTTGTATTTTGGTATCTTAATACTTTAATTAGGTTGTGTAATATTGACTTGTGGTTGTAATTGGTGAATTATGTTAAGTATATTTTGAATCTTTGATGATTGGTGATTTTTTTTTTTAATATTTTCATATAGGATATATATTTTTATATTTTTTTAATATATAAAGTCGGGTCAGCGTAGTGACCCCGTGACCCCCTGGTTGAACCCATGACCTCTGACCTCGGCTGGGTCGATGGCCGGGCCGGGTTTTTAAACACTGCTCTTCCCTTAATAGCTTGAGTAAATTTTTCAAACCACTCTCTAGGAGATTGTTTAAGCCCATATAGAGACTTTTTCAACTTGCATACTGAACCATCTCCTTTTTCAAAACTAGACGGTGGATCCATGTAAACTTCCTCATGTAAATCACCATTCAAGAAGACATTATTTACTCTAATTGTTGCAAGGGCCAATCAAGGTTGGCAGTAAGAGAGAGAACTCAGATAATGTTAAAGCTTGGTAACAGGAGCAAACATCTCCTGATAATCTATGCCATGTGTCTGAGTGAATCTCTTAGCTACCAATTTGACCTTATACTAGTTGATGCTATTATCTGCATTAAATTTTATTGTGAACACCAACTTGCAACCTACAATTTTCTTTCCTTTGGGTAATGCCACGGACTCCCAAGTTCCATTTTTCTTAAGTGCATCCATTTCTTCAAAGACTGCATTCCTCCATTTTGGGTCATCAAGGGCTTCTTGGATTTTTTCGGTATCATTGTACTGTCTAACATAGTGTTGAAAGTATGAAAACATGGAGATAACTTTTTATATGAGATATAATGAGAAATAGGATGAGCAGTGCAAGATCTAATACATTTTCGAAGAGCAATGGGCACGTCAAGGACTCGAGTTAGAATCTTGGCAGTCTAGAGGGTCCTGAGGTGACTTACGTCTGCTGTAAAATTTTCCCCATTTACCGAGAGAATCTCCAGTCTTAGGTACAGTTGCTCCCCCTGTTTCCTGCACAATAACTCCCCCTGTCTCCAAAGGCAAATGTTAGAGAGTAGAATCATTTGGTTTCCAAGACTTATCTGTGTCCATACCAATATGCTCCCCCTGAAGAGAAGTCGAGGGAAAAAAGGATTGTGCCTCATAAAAGGTGACATCCATAAACACAAAATCCTTATGGAGAGAAGGTAAGTAACACTTGTAACCTTTTTGGTTAGGAGGATATCCTATGAAGACACATCTAATAGACTTAGGGTCAAGTTTGAACCTTTGATAGGGAGGAATATGAACAAAAACCACACAGCCAAACAACTTGGAAGGAAGGGAAGAGAGAGTCCGGAAAGAGGGAAAGGAGTGGGTAAGACCAGATAAAGGAGAATGAAAATTCATGACACGAGAAGGCATCCGATTAATAAGTATCCCAAGGTTCTTTACATGGTATCAGAGCCTCGCCGTCCCCCACTTTCTCTTGTGGACTCTCTTAGCACAGGTAGGCTGGGCCTGTTGCATCATCTACTTTTCAAGCCCAATGGGCTCTCGTGTGAGGGGGCGTGTTGAGATATATAATCCCACATTGGTTGGATGAACAACTAATGTGGCCTTTATAAGGCCTTGGGCACTCCCACCTTTTGAGCTAGCTTTTGGGAACTAATGTGGGACTATATATCTCAACAATAAGATAGGAGGCAGTCAAGACAGCTTACCCCCACAAATATTTAGGGACATTGGGACATGCATCGTAAACAAGAGGGCTCGAGCAACCTCAATGAGATGTCTATTTTTCCTTTCAGCCACCTCATTTTGTTGAGGGGTGTTAGGACAAGAGCTTTGATGAATAATACCATTATGGGTTAGGTAATCTCCAAGAATAGAATTAAAATATTTAGTACCATTGTCAGCTTGCAGAATCTTAATAGAGGTCTGAAATTGGGTTTGAATCATAACATGAAAGCTTTTAAAAGTGGATGCCGCGTTAGACCTATCCTTTAAGAGATATACCCAACATACTCTAGAATGAACATTAACAACAGTAATAAACCAATGAGCACTACAGGTTTTTTTTCACGAGCGGGTCCCCATATATCACTATGAATCAAGGTAAATGGAGAAGAATCATGATAACCTCTAGGGGAATAAGAAACACGAGAATGTTTTGCAAACTGGCAAATATCACATAAAAAAGAACTTGGCTTTTTATTGATAAATAAGTTTGGGAACAACTTCTGAAGATAGAAGAAATTCGGGTGTCCCAACCGACGATGCTACAACAAAACATCATAACAATCATCAGACAAACATAAAGAGTGATTTGCAAAATTTTTCTCTTCATATTGATCCTCTTCAAAATGTAGAGCCCTTCTTCCTATCTAGTACTGCCAATCATCACTTCCGAGTCTTGTTCGTGATAAACTCAAGCATTGGCAGAGAAAAACCATACTTTTTCGGTGGTTTACGAATGCGAGCACTGCGACGTAAAGGGCCTGGTTCTAGTGCATGCGCTGGATCAGCAGCCAGAGAATGATCAGTAGGGGGCCTTGAAGGGATTGAAGGCTGAATTTGTGGAACATGCGAATGTCTTTGGTAGACAATGACAGGAGGACGAGCTTGTTCTTCTGCAAAACTGTTAGGAAACAATGGCAAGACAGATTTGGACGTAGAAGATTGAGGGTCTTGGTGAGTAGCAAAAAAGTATGTATCTTCTTGAAAGATGACATTTCTAGAAACCCGAATCCTATGTAAGTGAGGATCATAGCATATAAAACCTTTTTGATGGGCTGAGTAACAAAGAAAAGCACATTTAACAGATTGAGCTGTGAGTTTGGTGCGTTCTGGTAGCTGAAGATGAACATAACAGACACAACCAAAGGTGCGAAGAGTAGAATAATTGGGTTGCTTACCAAATAACCGTAAGAAAGGGGAATCATTGTGCAAGACTGGAGAAGGCAACCGATTAATAAGGTGGACAGCAATTGAAAGAGCTTCACACCAAAAACGGGAGGGTACTAAAGAGTCCAACATTAAGGTACGGACAACATCAAGAAGATGGTGGTTTTTTCTTTCAGCTATCCCATTTTGTTGGGGTGTGGAAGGACATGACCTTTGAGATAATATACCATTTTTCTGCAAGAACTCTTGAAACAAATGAGATGTGTATTCCCCCCATTGTCAGAACGCAGAGTTTTAATTTTTGATAAAAACTGAGTTTGAACATAGGCATGAAAAAATTGGAATGCAGAGAAAGCTTCAACTTTAGATCGCAAAAAATAGACGCATGTGAAACGACTATAGTCGTCAATAAAAGTGATAAAATATTTGTAATGTGCATGAGATATTACAGGTGTGATGCCCCATAAATCACTATGAATTATGTCAAAAGGTTGATTTACATTTGATTGATGAACTAGAAATGGTAGAATTTTACTTTTACCAAGTTTACAAGAATTGCAATCAAATTGAACAGCACTAAAAGATGGGGAATGTTTATTGCCAAGAACTCCAGATTTCATTAAGGCATGAAGTACATTGGAATTTGGGTGACCAAGACGCTTATGGCATAATTGAAAATTAACAGTTGCAGAATTACAAGAAATAAAAGGCAAAAAAGAACATGGTGACAACAATGAATCAACATCAACATCACCTTTATCCCAAATAATAATTGGGGTCGGTGGTAGATGAACCCACATGAAGATAAAAATTGTTGAAAAAATAAATATATATATATATATATATATATAAATAAATAAAAGTGAAAAAGAAAGGGACGAGAAGAAGTGGGGGAAATGAAGGGGAAAAGGACTAAAAATGGACCATCTGGAACATAGGAATAACCACGGGTCTAACCCTCCACCATACTTATATCTTTTCTTCATTCCGTTCTAAGACATACCGTCCGCCAATCTATATCCTACTCTATTAAATCTTGTTTTACTACCTTTCCCCAAGTAAGTTTCGGCCGACCTCTGCCTCTTTTTGTGTTGAGCTCTTGGTAACAAACTTCTGTTCTTACAGGAGCATCCAGGGGCCTTCTCATCACGTGCCCAAACCATCTCAATCTATGTTCTCTCATCTTCTCGACAACCGGTACTACTCCGACCTTTCGTCGAATATCTTCATTTCTTATCTTATCCATCTTTGTGTAACCACACATCCACCTTAACATCCTCATCTCTGCTACTCCCATCTTATGCTCATGTTGCCTATGTGCTGGCCAGCATTCCGCTCCATATAGCATTGCCGGTCTTACTGCCATTTTATAGAATTTTCCTTTTAACTTAAGGGGGATTTTGCGGTCACATAAAAACCCAGATGCACTGCGCCATTTCATCCACCCTGCTCTGATTCTATGATTAACATCCTCATCAATCTCTCCACCTTTTTGTAAAATGGAGCCCAAGTATTTAAAAACATCTTTTTTGGGTACCTCTTGACCAATTAAATGCACGGGCTCTTGGTCCCCATCTCGTACCAGAGAAAACTCACACTTCAGATACTCAGTCTTGCTTCGACTTAATGTGAATCCTTTGGATTCCAATGTGCTTCACCACAATTCAAGTTTTCTATTAACACCCTCCTTGCTCTCATCAATAAGCACAATATCGTATGCAAAAAGCATACACCATGACACTTCCTCTTGAATATCTTTTGTTAGTTCATCCATAACTAAGGCAAAAAGATAAGGACTTAGAGCCGACCCTTGGTGTACACCAACCGTGATAGGAAAATAACTTGATGTTCTGTTACAAGCTTTTACACATGTAGTAGCCCCATCATACATATCCTGGATTGTCTTTACATACTTTGATGGAACCTTTTTCTTCTCCAGAACCCACCATAAAACTTTCCTTGGAACCCTGTCGTATGCTTTCTCAAGGTCTATGAACACCATATGCAAGTCCTTCTTCTTTTCTCGGTATCTTTCCATAAGTTGTCGCGTCAAGAAAATGGCTTCCATGGTACATCTTCCTGGCATAAATCCAAATTGATTTACAGAAACCTTGGTATCTCTCCTCAAACGATGTTCAATAACCCTCTCCCACAACTTCATAGTATGGCTCATTAGCTTAATGCCTCTATAATTTGAACAATTCTGTATATCTCCCTTGTTTTTGTAGATAGGCACAATCATATTTTTCCTCCAAGCATCAGGCATCTTATTTGTCAGGAGAATCTTATTGAAAAGATTGGTCAACCATTTTATTGCCACATCCCCTAAGCCTCTCCACATTTCAATAGGGACACCATCAGGCCCCAAGGCTTTATTAGTCTTCATCCTCTTTAAAGCCTCCTTAACTTCATTTGTATTAATTCTGCGTACAAATCTTCTATTTATATCATCATATGCGTCCTCCAAGTCCACCTCGCTTGTATCTCCATCCCCATTAAACAGCTTGTTAAAGTAGTTCAACCATCTTTCATTTACATCTTCATCTCTCATCAGAAGTTTTTGATTTTCATCCTTGATGCATCTTCATCTCTCATCCTTGATTTACAACAATGAATAAAGAGGAAAAAGACGTCCAACTTTAGGCCCCTCTGCGATCACCTTCCCTGAGTGTTGATCTTGCACATGACAACCAGACTTTGAGAATTCAACTTTGCAATCACTGTCAACTAATTGACCAACTGAAACAAGGTTACTGGTAAGATCAGGGGAAACATAAACATTGGTAAGAGAGGAAGAAATATCACCAATTGCTGTGATAGGTAAATTGTTTCCATCTGCAGTGTGTATTTGCTAATTACCAGAGTAATTTGTAACATTGGTAAGAGAAACAACATTGTTGGTCATATGATTGGATGCGCCAGAGTCAAAGTACCAAGGAAAGCTGGATAAAGAAACTTTACCTGAAAGACCCATAGCAGAAAATGCAGAAACAATCATTTGTTGAACCATTTCAGGGGTTAAAGTTGGCACAGAAACAGGCGGATTCTGATCCACAGAAACAAGAGTAGTAGAAGAGCCATCAGTGGCAGTGAAGGCTGTTGCATTTCTCCGTGGTGGTCTGATTTGACATTCTTTGATGATGTGACCTTTTTTGCAGTAATTACAGAACTTTTTCAGACAGTTTGAAGCAAAATGTCCGTGGCCTTTGCAGCAGAATCATTGGACAGTACTCATGTCTCGACCTCGAGGTTTGCCTTGTACTGCATATGCTACAGGAAGGGAGGCAGATTTCTGGTGTTCCATGGTTGTCTGAGTAAGGAGACGTTCTTCACGAAGCAATTCATTTAGACATTCATCCAAGGAGGGAACAGGAGCCCTGTTCATTAGGTTGGTGCGAATGCCCTCAAAAGTAGATCTCAATTTCATAAGAAATTGATCTCGTTTTGTGGTGTCATGAACATTTTGGACTGCAGTTTGTCCTTCAGTCGACAAATCTTTATAAACAATGTCGGTGTATTCAGCCCAAAGATTCATGAAATGAGAATAGAAATCAGAAATTAAGAGACTATCCTGTTGAAAAAGAGAAATTTCATGTTCAAGTTGGAACCTGCGAGCAGTGTTTGTTTGGTTATAAATTTTCTTCAAATAGTCCCACATCTTTGCTGCCGTTGTGAAGGGTCTGAGATTGAGGACAATACTAGGCTCAACAGAGCCTATGATCCAAGTCATTACCTGTGCATCTTTGGCCTCCCATTGGGCATGTGCCGCTTGGTGCGTAGTTTTGTCAGGAGCAGAATTAGTTCCGTCAACATGACCCCAAAGCTCCTTGCCTTTGACAGAGATCTGGAACTTGAATGCCCAGGTGGAGTAGTTCTTTCCATTAAGACGAACAAAAAGAACATCATATTTTTTCAGTAGACATGATGCTGAAAAAAAAAATTGCGGGAGGAAAAAAAACAAGAACCGTGACGTGAACAGTATGCGCACAAGACTAGAACTGGGAACTTAGAGACTGTGAGCACAGCGAAAAACTGGGAACTTAGGAACGAAACCTAGACTGATACCATGTGAAGAACCTTGGGATACACCACCCCAAAAGCTAGCTCAAAGGGTGGGAGTGCCCAAGGCCTTATAAACTCCACATTAGTTGTTCATCCAACCAAATGTGGGACTATATATCTCAACACGCCCCCTCACACGAGAGCCCATTGGGCTTGAAGAGTGGATAATGCAACAAGCCCAGCCTACCTGTGCTAAGAAATTCCACAAGAGAAAGTGGGGTACGGTGAGGCTCTGATACCATGTGAAACTCAGAGAAATTGGGATAAAAACTGTGTGTTCTCCTTTGGAGAATTCTCATTTAAATAATATGATACAAATACATAGTAACCTACAGCTAATTAATTAAGGATATAATTACACAATGACAGTTACATAGTTACAAATCTGCACAAATAATGCCAAATATTATGCAGTTACACAGTTACAAATCTGCACAAATAATGCCAAATATTCTGCAGTTACACAGTTACAAATCTGCACAAATAATGCCAAATATTCTGCCCATCAATTCTATTGACACGCCCTACCGGAACGCAATAGCGGCCATTGCGATCGCATTTGCGGCCATATTGCTGTCATAAGGCAAAATGTCAATTTTGTCCTAAATTTAAATGTGTAACAAAAAATTTAAGGGTTTTTCAGCCTATCCGCGTCTCTCTCTGTCACTTCTGCTATCTCTGCCTTTAAAAAATGTTTCTTTTTGTCATTATTTCTGTCATATATCTATTCCGCTTTTTCCGCAACCGCAACCGCAACCCGTTATAACGTTATAGTGTTTTTCGGGGTTGGCCGCGATATGCCGCAATCCGCATTTGATAACTATGATTATGATGATGTTTGGATTTCGGAAAAAGTAACTTTGGTTTGGTTGATTAAGAATAAAATTTTCTCTTGGTTTTATATGGGGCATGATTCGGCCAAGAAAAAATTTTGATATTAATTCTCAGTGTTATAGAAACCGACCCGACTCGGTTGGTTCGACCGATTGACCAACCAGTCCAGTTTGGATATTGGACCGGTAATGCATTTGACCTTGTGTGAAACCTGAGAACCGATCCTAAACAAGGTTCATTCGGTATTGGTTTAAAAAAAAAAAACTAGTTTTGTGAAATTAGGACAAAATGCTTGAAAAATACCATTAATAAGATTCAAACATAAGACTATATGGATTATAACTTACAACACATACCACTAAACTAACTCTAATTATTAGCTAAAATGCTTCTAATTTTATATTTATTATATTTTATTCATGCGGTTGAACCAGTGACCTACTGGTTGAATCAGTGACCCATTGACCTAATACCTTGACTGAATTGGTGACCTGTTCGAGTTTGATAATGCTGTTAATGCTAGTTGCACAATTGTGAACTGATCTGGGAAAGATTCTAGTTTAAAAGATCCAAACATGTTGCATTAAAGTTCCTTGGTCCTTTTTGACAAGAGGAGAGGTTTTGGGAAATTTGTTTCTATTTTATTTGGTAATTGATGTATCTGCTCAAACCTTGAAGGGTGTTATGGTTATTGAATCGACTTGAAATTTTTTTGGTGATGTTATTTGTATTGTTTAGAATGAACGTGACTAGGTTATGGCTCTGTTTGACTTTGACAGTCTGAAATAGAATGAAAATTTTTTGGACGTACTATTATCTTATTGTTTGAACAAAATTCATTTATATTTGTTTTGCTACTAAATGCATTTTATAAACTAGAGTCATGATTCAGATTGTTTTCTGTTGCTTGACAAGCACCATGGCTTTCTATGTATTTTTTTAATTGTTTCTTGTCCTATCGAGAATATGAGAATTCTCACCCCTTTGAGTGTGGTGTTTCCAGAGACAGACCGAGTAGCTGGACTGTTGTTGTGATTAATATATGGTCACGTAGGAAAGGGGGAAATTGAAGTAGTCCTTACATTGTAACTTTGCCTTACTAAATGAACGCGTTTCAGTTTTTATGTGTATTTCGTATATAAGTAAGCATGTAAACAAATGATATTTGATGTAATGTACATCAATGGATAGTCAGCATTTGATTATCACAATGAAATTTCCTAGAAATTGTAAGGGATAAAAAGAAAATATAAATTTTAAAGGACAGTTAAGTGAATTACTGCTTGTTGCATATTATTTTAAAAAGAAAGAGTTAGAGTATGACCAATTTGTCCGCAATTTTCTACAATTTCGGCAATCACAATGCAATGGCAAGGTAATTGCAATTTAAAACCATGATTTATAAACACAAACACTGTATCCACAACATCATGACTGCTGTGAGTGTATTCTTCCTGCTGTAGTGTTATTTGACATATCTTTTCTTGCAGGAATTTTCCTCAGGGTACCATCAGTGATATGGTTACTGATGCTTCTCAAGGAATCTCATTTGTATGCAACAATATTCAAGAATTTGGAGGTGACCCAAATAGGTAAATAATCAATCTCTCAACGCTTAAGTTTTCACATTACTGGTCCTTTTTTTTTTTATTCCCTTTCTCTAAGGGCTAGTCGATTCTCATGATCACTGACTGATGATGCCTTTTTAGGATTTACCTAATGGGGCAGTCGGCTGGGGCACATATTGCTGCTTGCGCAATCGTGGAGCAGGCCATCAAAGAGGCAGGTGAAGGAGAGAGTACTTCTTGGAGTCTCTCCCAAATCAAGGCTTATTTTGGTTTATCTGGAGGGTAAGTACTTGCACATAGTTTCTTTCAACCTTTGATATTTCTCGTGTTAAAAAAAATACTAAAAAAAAAGGGCCGACCCAGTTCAAATACCCACTTCGTGAGTGTCTGGGGAAGGGAATATGTTGCGAACTCGGCAAGTGTACCGATCGTTCCAAGTAATAAAAGTGAAAGTAAGATCGTCTCCAAAGGGATTGTAGATCAAGTACTACAATAACCAGTCCCCTTAAGTTGAACGGATCAAGAGATGTGACAGATATTGTTGATTACTTCAGAAAAGTAAAATGAAAAGTAAATGCGTATTTTTAGGGTTTTATAAAAATAGATGAACAAATTTGAATAAAAATAGGTTTGAAAAACAATTGAGAAAATATTGCAGTAAGAGGACAAACACCTGTCTGATCCCCACCTTCTAATCTGAATCTAGGTTTGCATGCGATTTACCCATTGATCAAACGATTCACCATCTTTTATTTTATTGGTTAAGCCCTAATCCCTTAGTGATCTTAACCTTGTTAACCTTATTAGAACCCTAATCCCTTAATGATTCCTTTTTAGGTTAACCACATAAATCGGTAAATCTTTCACGTTTGCGATTCATGTAGCCTATCCCTAGTGCATACATGAACAACTATTTTCCTCCTTGTCAGGAATTAGGATTCCAATATCCCTATTGCGAATCCTAACCCTAGCGATCTATTAGAGTGATCCGATCTAAAAGAACGAAGAGATGAAGAACGAAGGAAAATAGATTCAATAGATAAACTCATGTAAATTAGATTCAAACTACAAGGGGTTCACATTCAGGGTTGTGACCCTTACCACAATAAGAAGAGATCTAGCCAACCATATTCATGACTGATCTCAAATATTCAACAAGAAATGTAAATTACAACAAAAGAAAATGAAGAACGAAGAACGAAGAACACGGATCAGAGATCCCTCTCAGCAACGACGGTTTTCCTCCTAGGTCAGAATAGTGGTCTATTCTCCTTCATGACCTAATTCCTCCTTTTTATCAATTGTTTCTTCTTTTTCCAATTTTGCCCTTGTGAAAAACGAATGTGGTTTCCGCAACTGACGCTCTCAGCGTCAGATCCACGCCAAGAGCGTGGCTTCCTCTGAACTCCCACGCCGTCAGCGTCATATCCACGCTATGAGCGTGGGTCTTCACTTTGGCAAATCCTCATTTTGCTCCAGATTTGTTTGCTTTTCCTACAAAGTGAGCATAAAATCAGTTGAACAATCCTAAAATTGGAATTTAAGAAAAACAACAATAAACGTTGCCTTTTTACTGAGGAATAGTCCATTATCTTTCTCTTTTTGGCTTGAATTTACCTATGCGCTGAAGGCACATCAAACAATTCTCAGATTTGAACATTGCTGTCCTCAGCAATGTAATGAATCAAAAGAGAGTAAGATTAACTCTGTGAAGAAACACATGAATATAAACATCTTAAGAAATTAAACTGCTATGCATGTATAACTTCCTGGTAAAAACTTCACAATAATGCCCTTCAGTTGTATCAAGAACTTAGATCCTAGCTTGAATATTCCTCACCAGATACATACATTTTCATCACTCAGTGTCTGAGGTTTCTGCACTCATACCATCAGTGTAGCAGTAATTCCATGATCTTGAACATATTCTCAAGTTCCTAAAAATGAGGAACCCATTTGCCATGCGTAGACTGATCAAAAGGTCTTTGATAGGTTATAACTTGGCTTGGTTTGGGGGTAAGAATCTTTTGGTTAGAGGCTGATTAATTTGGAGCTGAACTTCTAAGATTTTTGACATTAATTCCTTCTCAGCTCTTCAATTCTGCCATTTTGACATTTTTGGGATTCTTTTCCCTTTTTCACTACCTTTTCTTCTTTTTGTTTTCTTTTCTCTTCTGAGCTACATTTTAACTTCTCAGACCATTATCTTTTCTTTTAATTAACTTTTTCTTTTCTGAGAAAGACCTTGATTTTTGTCTTTGGAATCAGCATTTCAATCTCTCTCAAGGTATGTCAATGGGACATTGTTAAGCAACTTTCACAAGGTGATTGAACAAATTGGTCTTAGGCTCAAAAGGGTTTAACAAAGGACAATCTCCTAGGTAGGCTATTTGGCTCTAAGCAACAAAGGACAATCTCCTAGGTAGGCTATTTGGCTCTAAGCTAACAAGAATAAATGCTTTTATCATATCAGTCATGCATGCAAGCCAGAGAAACAATTCAAAATTCAAGAAAAACTACTACAGCGAGGTCTTTCTGAATAATTATTTCTGTTTAGGCTCAATCCTCACAGCTGTTTTTCAAACTACAATCTAATTTCCAGAATTCACATCAAGCATTATTTCAGAAAAATTCACCACAGAGCAGTTATAAAGACAAGCAGGCATGATTCTCAGATTATATAAAACAAATGAATGTTTCACAGATATCATGCTCTTAATGATTCAATTCACAATAAGACTAAGCCAGCTTGTCAAACCTGAGATTGCTTGTTCAGAAATTCATTTTTTTTTTTTTTAATTTTTTTTTATGAAAATAAAAGAAATAAATAACAGCAAAAGTTGAAATATCTCCTTTTTTCCAAATAGATTTTCTGTTTCCGTTCTGTTGTGTTCCGCATTTAGCAGGTTTCGCATATACAGCATGCGACCCCAATTCCCAGATTTAGAATATTGCTGTCCCCAGCAACAAACTATACTAGTAAAAGAAGTTAATTCTGCCAGATGGAACACTCATACACTTGTTAAATAACAAAACAGATAAGTATCAAAGAGTACTGCATAAAGGGAAAAATTATCCAACAAAAATATCTACAATGTACTTAAAACAACAAAAATAATAAAAGAAACTAAGAAGATGCATGGGATGCTGAAGTGGTGAGTGATCATCAGTAATCCTCCATAGCAGCATGATCATGACCTCCGCTGGGGGTGGAGAAGGTGGAAACTGTGATTTGAAACTCGTAGTGTCGATCCCACGATCACTACACAGTCTCTCCATCATGACCCGGAGATACCTCTGCTCGATCCTCATCTCTTGCATCTGACGGTCCATACTCTGGAGTAGAAGAGAATCTGCATGAGGTGCTGCTGCAGGTGCTGGAACTGATTGTGGTATCTGAGGTGCTCCACCTGCTGCACGAGACGCCTTCCAAAGGGCGTAACGGCTGGACTCTTCCCTCATAGTGTTAAAATTTGTCTGTGTGAGCTCTGTTTTAACCTTCACATCACTGGGCTCATCATCATAAATCTCCACCCCAGCCTCCAGACAAAGCTGCTGTATCAAGGAACTGTGAGCGAGGTGAATCTCAGCCTTCTTCTGAGTGATGATATAAACTATTCTCTCAGACAAAATAGCAGCAATATTGAGATTTTCTTCACCCATAAGTGTATATAGCAGCACTGCTCTCTCAACATTTACATCACTCATATTAGTGGATGTAATGATGGTGGAATGCCAAAACATTGCTTCTGGATTAAGATCCACCCTTTCTAATTTTTCGGGCACCCCCGGGTGCCCACTCTTTGGTTTCCACTTAGAATAAGGGTGAGTGATGGCACTTTGAATTCTCTCAGCAATCTCTGGCATGTCTTCCCAATATAGTCCTGTTTCAGCAGAAGGTTGCATCCTATTGAATGTCTGTGCAAAATGACAACTCCTGCTACGATCATGTGTAGTTCCAAGAAATCTCTCTACTGTTGCAGAAGAGAAAAAGATTTCTTGTCCTCGCACCCAACTCTTCCGAGTTGCATCCACACTTTCCAGATCAGCATTGGCACAAAATTCTTTCAGAATTGTGCTGGAGTTGGGTGCAGCAAACCTCACCAATTTGTTCCATCTTCTCCTTTCAGCTGTTGTTCTTATTGGACAATCACCATCCAAGAAAGCACTGATTTGCCTCTCTGATATAATTTTTTTGGGAGCAAACCATTGATAATACCGGTCATGAGCCTCAGGTGATAAGAACCGGGTACTATCAAAAACAGAAGAAGAAGAAGAAGAAGAAGAGGTCCTGGGCCTCTTTGTACTAGCTGCTCTACTCTCTCCCTTTTTCCCACCTGAGCCAGTTCCCAGATTTTGATCATGCTAATTCTCAGATTAATCAACAAGTGGTTCTTTTGTGCTATATGCAAAACAGGGTATTGCTAATCATATGGGAAGAGCAAGAAAATACTGGAATCATCTCCCTATCATAAGCAATGATAAAGGACTGGTGTACTCAGCAGTCGGTCATCAGTTCTTTGCAGGTATGTATAGAAGCAAACATTTCATTCAGCATGGAAGATTATCCATTGGTATTTACTCAATCAGCCACAATTTTTTCACGAAAAATGAAATTGGACTGAGGCAAAATATCAACCACTTGGTATGCATATTTACAAATTGGTCATTCAATCAACTTCCTCTCCATTCACAAAATCCATATATCAGCTAGAATAAATCAGAATCAATAATGTGACCAATTTCAATTCGACTTGCATCCTACCATATTTAGAATCATTCACAATGGCCTAACATGCATGTCATTCATTAATGAAACACCCATAATTCCCTAATCAGTAATACCATCAGGAAAAATGCATCAGAATCAAACATAGAATGTTGTTCTTGACCATTATCAAATCTGAAGCATACAAGTGGAAGATAAGAAATACCTTGTCGCCTGCCATTATGCAAAAACAGAAACAACCTAGCCTGAATCAACCTTGACAATAATCCCAAAATCTCTTTCCCAAAAATAGAAACCCTAGACTAATCGCAAGGGTATGGTGGTCGATTGGTGAAGGATAATGATGATGGTAGACGGTGGTTATGGAACGATGGTGGTGCGCGGTGGTTGGTGGTGCTGCGGTTAGTAGGCGATTGGCTGGTGTGCGGTGGTTGTTGGTGGTGAGATGTGGTGTGCGGTGGCCTTGGCGGTGCTAGGGTGTGATGAGAAGGAGAGAAAGAGTAATAGAGAGGGAGATGGAGAGTGAGAGGCGGCTGAGGGTGAGAGAGAGAGAGTGATAGAGAGAGGGGGGGGGGGGGCGACGGCTGAGAATGTTTAGGGTTTCCTTTTTTTAAAAATCTAATTTTTAAACCCGCGATCATAGCATCAATACCACGCTGATAGCATGGGTCTCTCTGATCATTCACGCTTGGAGCGCGAATCTCACGCTGTCAGCGTGGATGTCCCTGTTTTCTCACGCTTATAGTGTGAAATCCACGCCGATAGCGTGAAACTCTTTCGCAAATCTCACGCTGAGAGCGTCAGTTCAAAGTTCAAAACTTCTTATTATCTAACCTAAAATCATTAAAATGACTAAAACTAAGTGTTCCTGCTGGGTTGCCTCCCAATGAGCGCTTGTTTAACGTCACGAGCCTGACGGGAATCGTTTAAGATTCATGGTGGTAGGAAGCACGCAATCAACGATGACCAGTCTTCTTGATCCAATGTTGTGTCTTTCCAGGATCATATGTATGTAGGTGAGAAGGACGTTTCTCAGGAATTTTAAACTTGGTTTTCGCAAGTTTTTCCTTACTCTTGTGCTTTTCCATCTTAACACTTTGGCTTGCTTTCTTCATACCGCCGATGGACTTCCTTCTTGCTCCCTTTCTCAAACTTAGACAAATCTTTATTGATGATTACTGGGTATTGCTCTTCATCTCCAAAGAAGGTATATGTCAGAGTTTCAGGTAACTCCTTCAATTTTGTTTTTGGTACTACTGTAATTAGATCATTTTCCTTCTTTTCTAGCACCTCAGAAATAACTTCTAGCTCTTCTTGTGGAGTAGCTTCATCTTGAGCCTTCAACTCCTCTTCAAGCTCTTGAAGCTCACTTCTCTCCTCCAAAACCACCTCTTCAAATACATCCAGTCTGAAACAATCACTCTCATCAAATGAAGTTTTCATAGCATCGAAAACATTGATGGTGATTTTCTCTTCATTCATCCTCAACTCGAGCTTTCCTTGTTCTATATCAATCATAGCTCGAGCTGTGGCCAATAATGGTCTACCCAACAGAAGAGGTATTTCACTTTCCTCCTCCATGTCTAACACAATGAAATCAGCAGGGAAGATGAACTTGTCAACTTTAACAAGAACATCTTCTATGACTCCACTAGGCCTCCTTATTGAACGATCAGCAAGCTGTAGAGAGACTATAGTTGGATTCAATTCAGTAATCCCCAACGACTTACAGATCGACAATGGCATCAAATTGATGCTTGCTCCAAGATCGCAAAGTGCCCGGCCAACATCGGTGTTGCCTATCGCAATTGGGGTGTTGAAACTCCCAGGATCTCGAAGCTTTGGTAGAAACTTCTTTGTTATAATGGCACTGCACTCTTCAGTAAGTGCTACCGTCTCACACTCCTGTAACTTATGCTTTCTAGACAATAGATCTTTCATGAATTTAGCATAGTTAGGCATACTTGCTAAAGCCTCAGCAAAAGGAATGTTAATATGCAACTTTTTAAATATTTCGAAAAACCTGGCATATTGTTGCTTCTGTGCCTGTTGTTTGAGCTTCATCGGATATGGGGGTTTCTCAAAACGAGAAAAATCCATCGGTTGTTTTGGAGCTTCAACAGCTTTCTCCTTTGCCTCCTCTTTGTCTTGCCTTGCAGGTTCTTCGTGCACAGTAGCAGATGTTCTGCTTCCTTCTCTCTTTCTGGTTCAATCAATGGTTCATTAACTTTCTTTGGTTGAACCATTTTGGGCTTGTCTTGAGGAGTGATCACAATTCCACTCCTAGTTACAATGGACTTGCATTCTTCTTTTGGATTTGTAATAGTATCTCCAGGAAACTGCCCTGGAGTTCTTTCAGCTAACTGTCTGGATAGCTGCCCCATCTGGGTCTCCAAATTCCGAATGGAGGCATCTTGATTCTTGTGATAGGCTCTGGTCTCCTTCATGAAAGCACTTGTGCTTTCCATGTGATCATTTGTGGTCTTAGAAAGCTGCAGCATTGCTTTCTCTAGATCAGATGGCTCCTTTTGTGGAAGAGGATGAGGTTGCAGGAAATTATTGGATTTATAATCCAAACCTCCCTCTTGATTTCTCCTCTGAAAATTATTTCCTTGGCCACTATTCTGGTTCCTCGAATAGCCTTGACTGTTTTATGGTGGCATTGGATCATACCACACTCCATTAACTTGGAATGGTTCAGCTCCATGAGTGTTGGACACTCATTGGATTCATGCTCTTCCTTGCAGTACTCACAGTTAATTGAATTAACTTGAGTTGTGGAAATTCGCATCTTATCCAACTTAGCATTCATACTTGCTAGCTGTTGCGAAATCACTTTCTGCTCAGCTAATGATGCATCATGATTCCCTAGTTGTAAAATTCCCTTCTTTAATTGAGCTGATTGAGTCAATTGAACTTCTGTTGAGGCATTTTCATTTCGTGCCATATAATCAATCATCTCCAGGGTTTCAGCTACAGTCTTTCTTCCTATGGTTCCACCAGCTGCACCATTGACAATCATCCTAGTATCTGGTGTCATCCCATTGTAAAAGACTCTAACCTTCTTCTCATCTGGAAAGTCATAGTGAGGGCATTTTCTAATCAACTCTTGGAATCTTGTCCAAGCTGCACAGAGGGTCTCTCCCGGCTGCTGAATGAAGTTGGTGATTTCATTCACCAACTTATTGTACTTTTCTCGAGAGAAATGTTCAGCAAAGAACTTAGCCGCCAACTCATCCCATGTTCTGATACTGTTGGGAGGTTGTCGGTCTAACCATCTGAGAGTTTTCCCTGTCAAAGCAAAAGGGAACAACCGAAGTCGGATTGCATCATCAGACTCCCCGTTGTGCTTGGTGGTGTCACAGATTCTCTGAAATCTGTCCATGAAGTCGTGAGGATCTTCGTAATCCTCACCACCAAAAGGAGTCTTTTCCACCAAGTTGATAAGAGACGGGTTGATGTCAAAATTGTTGGCTTGTATCTGTGGCCGGACAACACTAGAGTTCGGCCTTGTGAACATTGGAGCCAGAATTGACTCCATCAACTCCGCTGCAGGAGGTTGATTGTTGGGACCTCCTCCGGCGTTATTGTGATTTGCCATCTCTTGAATTGGTTGAACAGGTTCACTAATCAGACCTTCCCAAATTATCTGCTTGGCAACCTTTCTCAGCTTCCTCTCAGCCCTTGTGATTTCAGGATCAAACACAAGATCTTCAGGAGCAAGTCTACCTCGCATAAAACTCAAAGAAGATGGTCAGTAACACCTGGAAAATGCAGATCAAGATAAAACAAAACCTAAAATAAATAAATAAATAAAATATCCAAGATCAAAGATCAACGGTTATTTATAATATTGGAAAATACAATTCTCGGCAACGGCGCCAAAAACTTGTTGCGAACTCGGCAAGTGTACCGATCGTTCCAAGTATTAAAAATGAAAGTAAGATCGTCTCCACAAGGATTGTAGACCAAGTACTACAATAACCAGTCCCCTTAAGTTGAATAGATCAAGAGATGTGACAGATATTGTTGATTACTTCAGAAAAGTAAAATGAAAAGTAAATGCGTATTTTTAGGGTTTTATAAAAATAGATGAACAAATTTAAATAAAAATAGGTTTGAAAAACAATTGAGAAAATATTGCAGTAAGAGGACAAACACCTGTCTGATTCCCACCTTGTAATATGAATCTAGGTTTGCATGCGATTTACCCATTGATCAAACGATTCACCATCTTTTATTTTATTGGTTAAGCCCTAATCCCTTAGTGATCTTAACCTTGTTAACCTTATTAGAACCCTAATCCCTTAATGTTTCCTTTTTAGGTTAACCACATAAATCGGTGAATCTTTCACGTTTGCGATTCATGTAGCCTATCCCTAGTGCATACATGAACAACTATTTTCCTCCTTGTCAGGAATTAGGATTCCAATATCCCTATTGCGAATCCTAACCCTAGCGATCTATTAGAGTGATCAGATCTAAAAGAACGAAGAGATGAAGAACGAAGGAAAATAGATTCAATAGATAAACTCATGTTAATTAGATCCAAACTACAAGGGGTTCACATTCAGAGTTGTGACCCTTACCACAATAAGAAGAGATCTAGCCAACCATATTCATGACTGATCTCAAATATTCAACAAGAAATGTAAATTACAACAAAAGAAAATGAAGAACGAAGAACAAAGAACATGGATCAGAGATCCCTCTCAGCAACGACGGTTTTCCTCCTAGGTCAGAATAGTGGTCTATTCTCCTTCATGACCTAATTCCTCCTTTTTATCAATTGTTTTTTCTTTTCCAATTTTGCCCTTGTGAAAACACGGCTGTGGTTTCCGCAACTGACGCTCTCAGCGTCAGATCCACACCAAGAGCGTGGCTTCCTCTAAACTCCCACGCCGTCAGCGTCATATCCACGCTGTAAGCGTGGGGGTCTTCACTTTGGCAAATCCTCATTTTGCTCCAGATTTGTTTGCTTTTCCTATAAAGTGAGCATAAAATTAGTTGAACAATCCTGAAATTGGAATTTAAGAAAAACAACAATAAACGTTGCCTTTTTACTGAGGAATAGTCCATTATCTTTCTCTTTTTGGCTTGAATTTACCTATGTGCTGAAGGCACATCAAACAATTCCCAGATTCGAACGTTGCTGTCCTCAACAATGTAATGAATCAAAAGAGAGTAAGATTAACTCTATGAAGAAACACATGAATAATATAAACATCTTAAGAAATTAAACTGCTATGCATGTATAACTTCTTGGTAAAAACTTCACAATAATGCCCTTCAGTTGTATCAAGAACTTAGATCCTAGCTTGAATATTCCTCACCAGATACATACATTCTCATCACTCAGTGTCTGAGGTTTCTGCACTCATACCATCAGTGTAGCAGTAATTCCATGATCTTGAACATATTCTCAAGTTCCTAAAAATGAGGAACCCATTTGCCATGCGTAGACTGATCAAAAGGTCTTTGATAGGTTATAACTTGGCCTGGTTTGGGGGTAAGAATCTTTTGGTTAGAGGCTGATTAATTTGGAGAGACTGAACTCCTAAGATTTTTGACATTAATTCCTTCTCAGCTCTTCAATTCTGCTATTTTGACATTTTTGGGATTCTTTTCCCTTTTTCACTACCTTTTCTTCTTTTTCTTTTCTTTTCTCTTCTGAGCTACATTTTAAATTCTCAGACCATTCTCTTTTGTTTTACTTAACTTTTTCTTTTCTGAGAAAGACCTTGATTTTTGTCTTTGGAATCAGCATTTCAATCTCTCTCAAGGTATGTCAATGGGACATTGTTAAGCAACTTTCACAAGGTGATTGAACAAATTGGTCTTAGGCTCAAAAGGGTTTCACAAAGGACAATCTTCTAGGTAGGCTATTTGGCTGTAAGCTAACAAGAATAAATGCCTTTATCATATCAGTCATGCATGCAAGCCAGAGAAACAATTCAAATTCAAGAAAACTACTACAGTGAGGTCTCTCTGAATAATTATTTCTGTTTAGGCTCAATCCTCACTGCTATTTTTCAAACTAGAATCTAATTTCCAGAATTCACATCAAGCATTATTTCAGAAAAATTCACCACAGAGCAGTTATACAGACAAGCAGGCATCATTCTCAGATTATATAAAACAAATGAATGTTTCACAAATATCATGCTCTCAATGATTCAATTCACAATAAGACTAAGCCAGCTTGTCAAACCTTAGATTGCTTGTTCAGAAATTCAAATTTTTTTTTTTTTTTTAATTTTTTTATGAAAATAAAAGAAAAAAATATCAACAAAAGTTGAAATATCTCCCTTTTTCCCAATAGATTTTCTGTTTCCATTCTGTTGTGTTCCGCATTTAGCAGGTTTCGCATATACAGCATGCGACCCCAATTCCCAGATTTAGAATATTGTTGTCCCCAGCAACAAACTATACTAGTCAAAGAAGCTAACTTTGCCAGATGGAACACTCACACACTTGTTAAATAGCAAAACAGGTAAGTATCAAAGAGTACTGCATAAAGGGAAAAATTATCCAACAAAAATATCTACAAAGTACTTAAAACAGCAAAAATAATAAAAGAAACTAAGAAGATGCATGGGATGCTGAAGTGGTGAGTGATCATCAGTAATCCTCCATAGCACCATCATCATCATGATCAGCCTCCGCTGGGGGTGGAGAAGGTGGAAATTGTGGTCTGAAACTCGTAGGACCAAGCTTCTTTGCACATGGGGCTCACGTCGCCATCTCATCGGTGTGTGATGTCGCAGTTCAACCTCGAACTATCGTGGTTGTGTTCTCTTTACCGTCTCGAGTTCAGATCTATCCTCACCTCCTTGATCAAATATTTGGGTCGTGGGTCTTTTGATCTAGCCATAAAAATTGGATCTTTTTGGTTCATTCAAGCCTCCTTTGCTCAGATTTGACATTTTTCACCGCTTTTGATATATATATATAGACTTCCATGTTAATCACCCACCATTTTTTTATGCTGGCCTTTCCTTTTTCATCCATAGGACGTTAGTGCACCCATTGTTAGCAGTCTGGACACAAAAGACATGCTTTCTTGGGAAGCGACATTTTCTAGAGAAGTTTGATAAAGCATCCCCATATGTGACTTTTCAACAAGGAGAGTTGGCGCAGCTTAAGATCATTGCTAATACTTTTAGTAATCCTTCTGATACTTGTTATTTAGCTATGTCTGGTAAGATCACACACCCTACATCTCGTTGCTTCTTGCACTGATTTAAAAAATTCATGGATTATCGATTCTGGTGCAGTTGATCATATTACTTGTCTTGCTGAACTATTTCTTTCATATCACCCTACTAGTGGTATCCATACTATAGTTGTAGTTGATGAATCCCATAAATCAATTCTGGGTTCTAGTAACGTTCAAATTCAACTTTCCTTCAATATCAACATCAACATCAACAACACCTTTATCCCAAATTAATTGGGGTCGGTGGTAGATGAACCTAAATAAAAGATATAAAAAGGTTGAAAATAAAAAATAAAAAATAAAAAAATAAAAATGAAAAAATAAATAACATAATAATATGTATATATATATATATAAATATAAAAGTAAAAAAGAAAGGGAAAAGAAGAAGAGGGGGAAATAAAGGGGAAAAGGACTTAAAAGGGACCATCTGTAACATAAGAATAATAACGGGTCTAACCCTAAATCCTCCACCATGCTTATAGTTTTTCTCCATTCCGTTCTAAGGCATACCGTCCGCCAATCTATATCCTACTCCATTAAATCTTGTTTTATTATCTTCTCCCAAGTAAGTTTCGGTCTACCTCTACCTCTTTTTGTGTTGAGCTCTTGGTAACACTTATGTTCTTACGGGAGCATCCAGGGCCTTCTCATTATGTGCCCAAACCACCTCAATCTATGTTCTCTCATCTTCTCAGCCACCGGTAGTACTCCTACCTTTCGTCGAATATCTTCATTTCTTATCTTATCCATCATCGTATAACAACACATCCACCTTAACATCCTCATCTCTGCTACTCCCATTTTATGCTCATGTTGCCTATGTGCTGGCCAGCATTCAGTTCCATATAACATTGCAGGTCTTACTGTTGTTTTATAGAATTTTCCTTTTACCTTAAGGGGGATTTTGCGGTCACACAAAAACCCAGATGCGCTGCGCCATTTCATCCACCCTGCTCTGATTCTATGGTTTACATCCTCATCAATCTCTCCTCCTTTAGATCTCCAACAATCTTATCTCCACTTATAAGCTTATAATTGACTTGAATTCTCTATCACTTTTTTTCCTACTTATTGTGTTATTTAGGATCTCACCACGGGAAGGACAATTGGAGTTGCTTAGAAATTATTGAATTATTGAATAGTCGTCACCCATCTACTCTAGTATCTCTGATTTGCCTTTATCACAAGCACCTAGGGCACCCGTAGCTTACCAAAGTCAATTTTTCCTCCTTTGTTTTTGCATCAGTCAATTGACTCATTCCTTTTGGTTTTTGTGAGCTCGCAAAACACCACTGCGTGTCGTTTCCTTCAAGTTTAATAAAACATATTGAACCGCTTACTGTTATTTATTATGATGTTTAGGGCTCTTCTATACCGCACAGTGTTTCTAGTGCTAAGTGGTTTGTTTTCCTATATTGATGATTATAATTAGGCAACATGGATATTCTTGATGGAAAACAAGTAAGAAGTAGTAGAATTGTTTATTCAATTTTATCACATAATCGAGACACATTTTGCTAAAAGTACTAATCGAGTAAAATTTGATAATGGTACGTAGTACATCAACCAACGTCTATCACAATTCATTTCAGATAAGGGCATGATTCATGAGATCACATGTGTGGACACCCCTTAATAAAATAGGGTTGTTAAAAGAAAAAATCTTCACTTGTTTGAAGTAACCAAGACATTACTTTTTCAAACATTTGTTCCCAACTCTTGTTGGGGAGAAGCCATGTAAGCTGCAGCTTATTTGATCAACTACTTACCTTCGCGGGTGCTTGGTCATGTAAGTCTTGTTCAGTCCGTAACATCCTTCTTTCCCTTTATTCTAGTTATACAGAGCATAGTAGTTAAAAGCGGATTGCGGCCTGTTGCGGCTAACCCTGAAAAACCCTATAGCGTTATAGCGAGTTGCGGTTGCGGAAATAGCGGAATAGATTAATAGAACTTAGATATACCAGACATCTATATTAAAAAATAAAAACAATCAATAATAATAAATAATTGCTCCAAAACAAACAAAAATTCCAAGTAGTCAATTAAAAGATCTAAATATTGTCAATATCCAAAACATATTCCATTCCATTTCCATGTTTAAATTATATATATATTTTTTTACTTATTTTACAGACAAAAAATTATTAACTTTTAAACATTATTAAGTGTGTTTAATAATTAACAGTTTGTAAAATAAAAAAAATTACATAATTTTTATTTAAGTAAATTGAAAATAGTGGGTAAACATATTTTTTTTTCCTTTTAAAAAAAACGGAGGATAGAAAAATAAGAGAAGAAGTCAGGAAAAAAACCCCCAAAAAAAAATAGGAGGGTAGAAAAAAAGAGTATGTGAAAATAAAATTAGAAGGGTAAAAAAAAATAAGAGAGAAAAAAAATAGGAGGATAGAAAAAAGAATAAGAGGAAAATAAAAATAAAATGATACTTACCAGGTTGATGCACTAGCTGCCAACGAATAAATGGACAAAAAGAGATGCAGATCCGTTGTGGAATAGAAAAGAAAAATATAAAAAAGTGGATCTATTACTTTTTGCAACGGTGTATATTGCTTTTTGCAATCGGTGGAGTGTGTCAGTGTATATAAAAAGCAGAAGGTCCAAAAGAGAGGCCCAATACCCTTTTAATAATAAAAAATTAAATGTCAAAAATATCTACTTTTTTTACTCTAAACAGTGTTTCTTCTCCGTTTAGTTTTCATCTGCGATTTTGAGCGAAACAGATGCAATCTCCGCCATTTTTCTGCGCAATATCGGCTGCTTCAGACGCAACCTCTTTTCGTGGCGGTGCGGATTCTTGCGGTGGTCCTCCGCATCTCGCGAACGGCGCGGGTATTTGACTTCTATGATACAGAGCCTTGAATCTTGGATCTTTGGGTGTTTTACCTATGTCCATATTCAAAAACAGCACAGGGGTAAATTGGACCCTCGTGCTCTTAAGCGTGTCTTCCTTAGTTATGCTGCCGAAAAAGGGGTATGCATGTTATCAACAGTTATAAAATTAACATACAACTACTTATAACTCATTACTATATAGTCCCCATAAACTAACATGGCACAAAACTCACTTTATTCACACTTAACACTGAACAATCAATACAATTCTCAACACTAATATTCTTTGAATCCTCTAGTAGTCGCAATATTTTAGTATGTCAAACTAGATCTCTTGGCGTTCCGGAAAGGTATAAAATTAACAATTTGGTTAAGTATAACTGGAGTTATGAAACTCGCACGGTAAATGCTTCAAACAAACTTCCGGAAATAAAGCATCAGATTTAAATCTAAACTGGGATTGATCTACTTACCCAATGATTCTAATCTTTTTCTATGTTGTAGATCTTTAAGTTAGCTTCGTGTAGGTCCAAACCGCACTCAATTTGGAGCTCGTTAGCTCAAGTTATGAAATTTCTATGAAAAGTTGTTGAAAACAACCATGGGTTGGCGCTACTAGCGTCAACCCAGCGCTGGGAGCGCCACGGGATGAATTTCTACTGTTTTCCAGCGCTAGGAGCGCCACCACGACGCTAGCAGCGCCAAGGTTCATTCTACCACTATTTTATGGCCCTGACATTGCCATTATGGCGCTCTTGGCGCCAAGAGCGCCACAAACAGGGGACATAAATATACTTTGGTGTTTCAGCTATAGATTGAGTTATACTTGTCTAATTGATACCGTCTTGGTCTCGTTAGAAAGATAAGAAAAAGATGTCTAACTTCCCTGAAGACCAAGAGATCCAAATCTATCATATAGGATATGAAAAATGTACCATAAGACTAGGGTA
This sequence comes from Gastrolobium villosum, assembly GCA_032173675.1. NCBI lineage: Eukaryota > Viridiplantae > Streptophyta > Magnoliopsida > Fabales > Fabaceae > Gastrolobium > Gastrolobium villosum. The sequence goes on from JAVKPL010005546.1 coordinate 67,692, forward strand.
TTCTTATATTTGGATTGTTAGAGCCCTCTTGTTTTCAATGCATGTCCCTAAATACCTGTGGGGGGAGGCCGTCTTGACTGCCTCATATCTCATCAATCGGATGCCCTCTCGTGTCCTAAATTTTCATTCTCCCATATTTTGCCTTACCCGCTCTTTTCCCTCCTTTCAGGCTCTCTCTTATATTCCTCCAAAGTTGTTTGGCTGTGTAGTTTTTGTTCATATTCCTCAACATCAAAGGTCCAAACTTGATCCAAAGTCTGTTAGATGTGTTTTCATAGGATACCCTCCTAATCAAAAAGGTTACAAGTGCTACTCACCTTCTTTTCGAAAGGTCTTTGTTTCTATGGATGTTACCTTTTATGAAACACAATCTTTTTTTCCGTCGACTTCTCTTCAGGGGGAGTCAATCGGTGTAAAAGAAGACAAGTCTTGGATTCCAAATAATTCTTCTGTCTTACCTTTACCTTTGGAAACATCTGTTGTTCCTTTACCTTTGGAGACAGGGGGAGCTAATGTACAGGAGACAAGGACAGGAACTATACCAGAGACTGGAGATCCTCCCGGTAAATGGGGAAAATTCTACAGCAGGCGTAAATCTCCTCAAGATCCTCTAGACTGCCAGGATTCTGACCCGTGTCCTAGTTCCAGCAATCCACTTGAGAACACTGGTACAGCTGACCTAGATATGCCTATTGCCCTTCGAAAAGGTACTAGATCTTGCACTGCTCATCCTATTTCTCATCACATTTCATATGAAAAGTTGTCTCCAGGTTTTCGTGCTTTCAACACTATATTAGACGGTACAAAAATACCAAAAAATATCCAAGAGGCACTTAATGACCCTAAATGGAGGGATGCTGTCTTTGAAGAAATGGATGCACTTAAAAAAAACGGAACTTGGGAGTCTGTGGCACTTCCCAGAGGAAAGAAAACTGTAGGTTGCAAGTGGGTGTTCACAATAAAATTTAATGCAGATAACAGCATCAACAAATATAAGGCCAGATTGGTTGCCAAAGGATTTACCCAGACTTATGGGATAGACCATCAGGAGACGTTTGCTCCTGTTGCCAAACTTAATTCTATCCGAGTCCTACTATCACTTGCTGCCAACCTTGATTGACCCTTGCATCAATTGGACGTAAAGAATGCTTTCTTAAATGGGGATTTACATGAGGAAGTTTACATGGATCCACCACCTGGTTTTGAAGAAGGAGATGGTTCTGTATGCATGTTGAAGAAGTCTCTTTATGGACTTAAACAATCCCCTAGAGAGTGGTTTGAAAAATTTACTCGTGCTGTTAAAGAAAGGGGATTTATCCAAGCTCAGACTGATCACACTTTATTTTTTAAACACTCCGATAGTGGCAAAATTGCTATCCTCATTATTTATGTTGATGACATAATTGTCACAGGTGATGATTGGGAGGAAATAAAATTTTTAAAGGGGGGTTTAGCTAATCTGTTTGAACTAAAGGATCTTGGATCACTCAAATATTTCCTTGGAATGGAAATTGCTCGTAGCAAAGCGGGAATTTCCTTATCTCAAAAGAAATATATCCTAGACCTGCTACAAGAAACAGGTATGCTTGGGTGCAGGAAACTCCAGTTGAACCCAATATTAAATTGGGAATTGAAGATGGAAAGGATGTTGACAGGGAGCAGTACCAAAGGTTGGTAGGGAAGCTGATCTACTTATCTCACACTCGACCTGATATTGCATTTGCCGTTAGCATGGTTAGCCAATTCATGCATTCTCCTAAGGAAAAGCACCTTAGTGCGGTTTATAGAATTCTCAAGTACCTCAAAAACACACCTGGTCGAGGAATGCTCTTTAAAAGAGGACACAAGAGGATGATAGAAATCTATACAGATGCTGATTGGGCTGGCTCTGCATTGGACCGAAGATCCACTTCAGGATATTGTACCTATGTCTGGGGAAATCTTGTGACCTGGAGAAGTAAAAAACAAACTGTTGTTGCCAGAAGCAGTGCAGAAGCAGAATTTCGAGCGCTAGCTCATGGCATTTGTGAAGGAATCTGGTTAAGAAGACTTCTTGAAGAATTAAAGATATCTTATTCTCTACCTGTGAGACTCTATTGTGATAATAAGGCTGCTGTCAGTATTGCTCAAAATCCTGTACATCATGACAGAACCAAACATGTGGAGGTTGATCGTCATTTTATCAAAGAAAAATTGGAGGAGGGTAGTGTATGTTTGTCATATATACCTACCAAGGAGCAAACAGCCGACATTCTCACCAAAGGATTACACAAACCCATCTTTGAGGATTTAATTAGCAAGTTGGGATGATCAATATATATCTCCCAACTTGAGGGGGAGTGTAGAATATTCTAGAGTCTTTTAATTATTCCTAACTACTTGTCTCTTTGAGTAGTGTGATGTCTCTTTGGTTACTGTGTATTTTATTTATTACTTCATCTCCTTAACTACTTTGTAATCTGTATATAATGAACCCTTTGGGTGTCAATCAATATATGAAAAAGTATATTTCAGTTGTAGAATATTCTAGAGTCTTTTAATTATTTCTAACTACTTGTCTCTTTGAGTAGTGTGATGTCTCTTTGGTTACTGTGTATTTTATTTATTACTTCATCTCCTTAACTACTTTGTAATCTGTATATAATGAACCCTTTGGGTGTCAATCAATATATGAAAAAGTATATTTCAGTCTTATATTACTACAGAACCACTTAGCTACACTAAATGAGAGTTGTATGGGCAATGAATTTTATTATTCCGCAATTTTTTATCAGTTATGATCACAGTTTGGAGTTTTGCTAAGTACGGTTGTTTTAAAAATTTAAACGACGTTAAAAAGGAAAAAGTTTTACCGTGTTTTAATTTAACTGTTGTGATTGTAACTGCCCTTAATATCATATGTAATGATAATATACCGGTCATGAACTGGCTGTTACTTTCATTCCATGGTGGTGTGAGGGACTCAACCTTTTCATTCACTTCGCTGCCATTTACTTCTTTGGAGCGGCAGTCGTTAGTGGTACAGAACTCGACAATTGGGGCAGCAGCGACATGACTACCGCAGGGAGGCTCACATGACATTGAACAACAGCAAATTGCAGCAAATCTACAATATCGGCTTTGAATCAATTTCTTCATTTCTGATTTGGTGCTTAGGTTCTGAAATTGGAGAAACCACGGTTTGTGCATTATTAATAGATAAGGAAAATAGGGATAGGGGTAATCAATACTTTACTGCGTTTATTTTGTTACTGGGTTACTCAAGGCTTAGGGTCCAAAGCAATGGTTATCCATGGGGCTACAACGCATCATGTTGCAAATTCTTATTACAGTAACACAAAAGATACACCTAGTGCTGAAGTCCATTGGGATCCGGGTGGAAATTCAAGCATCCATTTGCCTTTACTTTTAACACTGGATTACAGAGGCAGACGTTATGTTTCACTATAATGTCTCTCGAATTTCCATAAATATACAAAATCTGGTTTACTAAGCCAAAATCCCCTGTTCTTTATTGTTAGTTCTGTAGGTTTCTATCACTCTCTCTCAAGGGCTTCCCATTAAAAACCAATAGGTAGGTTATGCTCCTTTTGCAATTCTATGCATTTTTGCTTCCAACCTCAAGCGATTTCATGCACTCGATCAAAAGCTAGGTTGTCAAGGTGGCTATGGAAGTTGCTCTCTTTTCGGGTTGGAGAAGAAAGAACCTTGGAAGATGAGGCTAAAATGCCTTAATCCATTTACTTAATCACTTAACACTTTATGCTTTAAGCTTTTTGACCAAAAGTCAACATTTCTTCTCATTTAATTCCTAACTCATCCTTTTCTCATTTAATCTATGATCTAGCCATAACTTAACTTATAAAATGTGTGATTAATCTCTTATATATCATAAATTAGCCTTTCAATAATTTATCTCAAAGTTTCTGGTAATTTTACATAACTGTATTTTTACTGCAAAACTCACTGTAATTGCACTTTTTGACTAAAAAGTCACTTTAATAAATTAATTAGACCTCTCATCTAATTAATCACATATATTCATGAAAAATCCCTAATTGCTCATTTTTTCATTATACGGGTATATGGGTAGAATGCACTACTCTTTCTGTTCTTAAGCCTAATATTAATCTTGATGACTTACCCATTGCTCTAAGAGAAAAGGTCTTGTATCCAACACTATCACTCATTTTGTCTCCTCTAGGAATCTTTTTGTGCAACATAGGAGTTTTATTTAAGCACTTGATTCCACTTCAATTCTAACATCAGTGCATGAAGCATTGAAAGATGATAATTGGGTTCAAGCCATGTGTTACAAGATGAATGCTTTAGGGAAGAATAATGCATGAGAAGTTGTTGACAGGTCAAACGGAAAGAAAATAGTAGGGTGCAGATGGGTGTATACTTTGAAATATGATTCTAACTGGATTCTGGAGAGGTATAAGGCTCGATTAGTAGCCAAGGGTTACATACAAAACCTTGCTATTGATTACGAAGAAACATTTTCTCTGGTGGCCAAAATGAACACCTTAAGAGTCCTATTGTTCCTTGTTACTCACTTTAATTGGGACTTAAATCAATTTGATGTGAAGAATGCATTCTTAAATGGTGAGTTAGAAGAGGAAGTTTACATGGAGATCCTGCCGGGATTTGACTCCATAAATGGATAATAAAGTTTGTAGGTTAAAGAAGGCTTTGTATGGGTTGAAGCAATCTCCACGTACTAGGTTTGGAAGATTTACCAAGGTCATGAGCCCTCCAATTGAGCAGAATCACAAATTGAGATGCGAAAAGGCTCCAGTTGACAAAGGACAATATGAATGACTCATAGGAAGATTGATATATTTGGCTCATACTAGACTTGATCTAGCTTATGCAATTAGTATTGTTTGCTAGTTCATGCACAATCCAAGGAAAAAACACCTGCAGACATTGGATAGGATTCCCCAATATCTGAAAGCCACACTATGCAGGGGACTGTTATTCCTGAGAAAGAGAAGCTTATCCTTAGAGGTTAATACAGATGGCGATTATGTTGGGTTTGTGATTGATCGACGGTCTACCTTGGGCTATTGTCTGTTTCTTTATGGGAACCTAATAACGTGGAGGAGTAAAAAGCAAAATGTAGTTGCTAGGTCAAGCATAAAAGCAGAATTTCGTGTCATGGCCTAAGGTATTTGTGATTTTGGTTGAAAATCATTCTTGATGATCTCAAGGTGAGATGTGTAGGACCTATGAAGTTACTCAGCCATCTATATAGTACACAATCCTGTCCAACACGACCGAACAAAACATATTGAGATTGACCGCACTTCATCAAGGAGAGACTAGATAGTGGACTGATTATTACTCCATTTATTCCTTTTGGTTGTCAACTTGCTAATGTCTTGACCAAGGGACTTCCTATCGACAGATTTTAAAAACTTACTATCAAATTGTGAATGATAAATTTTAATTCCTCAACTTGAGGGGGGTGTTAATTATTTGTTTCTTTATTTTTACTATTTAGATTGATTTCTTTAGGTCCGTTAGTCTCTGTTTATATATTGTACCCTTCAGTACATGATCATATTAGAATAGCAATAATGTTTCAAATTTCTTTTCAAGGAATCCAGGCTTATCTAATAATTTTGAGTACTCTTTCTAGAGTGTCTTGGGCCTTTATGCTCTTCTCTTTATTTTGAGTGAATTTGTTATGCTACTCTCTCTATTTGAATGTTAGATGTCTTTGTAGAAAATCAGAATTCAAATTCAATTATTTTTCCGTTTTTATTTCCTATTAATTAGGATTGATTGTAATTAATTAGAATCCGTTATTTTATTAATTAGAATTAATTATGATGAGTCATAGGTGAGTCATAGCTGAGTCATGCTCAGTTACTTTTTCCTTGTATAAATACTCCTCATTCCTCATGTAAATTATTCAATATCAATATACAGAAACTTTTTCAATATGGTATCAAGAGCGGGTTCGTTCCTACCCTAGATCAGCAGCCACCTTCAAGGCTGAAAAACCGTCCAAACACCTCAATTCTGTCCAAACACAGAAACATAATCTACAGACCTCCGATCAAGAAAGTGAAGTGACCATTCGACTTAGAAGGCTCCGACGAGTTGAAAAAATTAAAAACTTGATTTTTTCATCCACGGTCAAATCCTCTCTCTTCCTTCATGTCTTCCTCAGAGCGTTCTTCTGCTTCCTCATTTGTTCCCAATACTCAGTCCTCTGGAGACAACTTAAGTATGCAGATTACTAGTCACCGGTTGAACGGTAAAAATTTTCTGCCATGGTTTCAATCTGTTAAGTTGGTGATCCGGGCAAAAGGAAAGATGGGTTATCTTGAGGGAAAAATGAAGAAACCTACTGAGGATTCTCCTAATTATGAAAATTGGGAGATTAATAATTCCTTGGTAATGGCATGGCTGACTAATTCCATGGAACCACATATTGGCCAAACCTATTTGTTCTTCGACACTGCCAAGGAGATTTGGGATACTGTTCAACAAAATTATTCAGATCTTGAAAATACCTCTCAAATCTTTGAACTGAGAAATAAGTTGAGAGACTTTCGTCAAAAGGGTATGACTATTACTGAATATTTTACTGTACTAACAAATTTATGGCAGGAACTGGATCTTTATTATGCATCCGATCTTAAAGGATTGGAAGCTAATACCCAATTTAAAAAACACTTGGAGAAGGAAAGACTGTATGATTTCCTTGCCGAACTCAACCGAGATCTTGATGAGGTTCGGGGTCGAATATTGGGCAGCGACCGTTACCCTCACTTGCTGACGCCTTTGCTGAAGTTCGTAGAGAAGCCAGTAGACGGAGAGTTATGCTGGGAGAAAAAGAGTCGCTTGATAAGTCTGATGATATGTTTGCATTAGCTGCCAACCGTACCATTGACCGTTCCTCCGAAGAATCAAAACGGGATGGTCGTCCATGGTGCACCCATTGCAATAAAATTGGTCATACCCGTGAGAAATGTTGGGAAATCCACGGGAAACCTGCAAATTGGAAGCCCAAAGGAAAAAGTAAAGGTCGTGCATATCAGGTCTTTACTGATGACAAGGTTGATGAGCCTCATGCATCTTCTAACTCTGATGGTGTCTTTCTTAGCAAGACTCAGTTTGAACAATTTCAGAGACTTTTGACTCAACCTCCTAAAGCCACTAGTAATGTGGTCCAGCAAGGTACAACTTTTCATTTTGATAGTCAAAATCATTGGATCCTTGATTATGGAGCCTCTGATCATATGACAGGTAATCTTGGCTTGTTTTGTTCATACACTCCATATTCTGAATCCTCTAGGGTCAAGATTTCCGATGGCAGTTTTTCCCAGATTGCAGGACACGGAACCATTAAACTTTCTGAGCTGATTAATTTAACATCAGTTCGTTATGTTCCTTCTCTGACTTGTAATCTCATTTCCATAAGCAAGCTGACTTCTGAGTTGCATTGCTTTGCTAAATTCTTTCCACATGGTTGTGTTTTTTAGGAACAGGACTCGGAGAGGAAGATTGGCAGTGCTAGAGAGGATGGTGGACTTTACTACTTTGAGGAGGATGTGACTCATGAAGCCGTTTTCGTAAAAAAAACTCTATGTTTCCATTTGATTCATGTAATGATGTTATGTTGTGGCACCGTAGGCTGGGCCATCCAAATTTTACTTATCTTCAGAAGTTTTTACCAAACTTATTTATTAATAAAAGTCCTAGTTTGTTTTCTTGTGATATTTGTCAACTTGCCAAGCATGCTCGTGCTCATTATCCTTCTAAAGTTCACCATGACTCTTCCCCATTTTCCTTAATTCATAGTGACATATGGGTTCCAGCCCGTGTTAAAAATATTTCAGGTACTCGATGGTTCATTACCTTCATTGATGACCATTCCCGAGTTTGTTGGGTATATCTTCTAAAGGACAAGTCCGATGCTGCACCTGTGTTTCAAAAATTTCATGCCATGGTTCAAACCCAATTCCAAGTTGCTATACAAAGTCTTCGTACAGATAATGGCAAAGAGTACTTTAACTCTATTCTTGGAGAATATCTTTCCCAACATGGCATCCTTCACCAAAGCTCGTGTCCTGACACACCCCAACAAAACGGAGTTGCGGAAAAAAAAAACCGACATCTCCTTGAAGTTGCTCGGGCTCTTATGTTTACCACGAGTGTTCCTAAATATCTTTGGGGAGAGGCAGTTCTAACTGCCTCGTATTTGATAAATCAAATGCCATCTCGCATTCTAAAATTTCAGTCTCATCTTTCTCGTCTTTGTCGTACCTTCCCTTCCTTCCGAGGCGTCTCCTCCTTACCTCCCAAGTTATTTGGTTGTGTTGTATTTGTCCATATTCCCTCCCATCAACGGTCTAAGCTTGATCCTAAGTCTCTCCAGTGTGTCTTTATTGGTTATTCTCCTACTCAACGTGGCTATAAGTGTTATTCACCCTCCCTTCGTAAGGTCTTTGTCTCTATGGATGTCACCTTTTCTGAGAATGACTCTTTCTTCCCCGTGACTTCTCTTCAGGGGGAGTCTATAGGAGTAGATGAAGATCAGTCATGGGAACCTACTGATGCCACAGTATTACCTCTATTTTTGGAAACAGGGGGAGCTACAGAATCCACACCATCAGGAGCCTCCTCAAAGTGGGGACAAGTTTATAGCAGGCGAAAGCCTCCTCAAAGTGTGAATAACCCAGAGCCTCTACACTGCCAGGATTTTGAACCATGTTCTAGTTCCAGCACCCTAACACTTGAGTGCCATGATGAAAATGATCTAAACTTGCCTATTGCTCTCAGAAAAGGTACTCGATCTTGTACTACTCATCCTATTTCTAATCATATTTCATATGGAAAGTTGTCCCCAGGGTTCCGTGCTTTCAATACTATGTTGGATAGTACAAAGATACCGAGAAATATACATGAGGCTCTCGATGATCAAAAATGGAGAGATGCTGTCTTTGAAGAAATGAATGCTTTAGAAAGAAATTGAACTTGGGAGATAGTGACCCTACCCAAGGGAAAACAGGCAGTAGGATGCAAATGAGTGTTTACAATAAAATTCAATGCAGATAATAGCATCATCAGATACAAAGCAAGATTGGTTGCAAAGGGTTTCACTCAGACTCATGGGATAGATTATCATGAGACTTTTGCTCCGGTTGCTAAAGTCAATACCATCCGAGTTCTCTTATCTCTTGCTGCCAACCTAGATTGGCCTCTACAACAGTTAGATGTGAAGAATGCATTCCTAAATGGTGACTTACATGAAGAAGTCTATATGGATCCTCCACCTGGTTTTGAAAAGGGAAATGGATCAGTGTGTAAACTAAAAAAGTCTCTATATGGATTGAAACAGTCTCCTAGAGAATGGTTCGACAAATTCACACAAGCAGTCAAAAGAAGAGGCTTCATTCAAGCACAGACTGATCATACTCTCTTCCACAAACACTCTAAGGATGGTAAAATTGCTATTCTTATTGTATATGTAGATGATATAATTCTTACAGGTGATGATATTGAGGAATTGATCACCTTGAAAAAATATCTAGCAGCTCAATTTGAACTCAAAGATCTTGGCACTCTCAAATATTTTCTTGGTATGGAAGTTGCTATGAGCAAAACAGGCATCACTCTCACACAAAAGAAATATGTTTTAGATCTTTTGTTGGAAACAGGAATGTTAGGATGTAAACCTGCTGAGACACCTGTGGAACCTAATACCAAGTTAGGTATTGAAGATGGGAATGAGGTGGATAAAGAACAATATCAGCGATTGGTTGGCAAACTAATTTACTTATCTCATACGCGTCCTGACATTGCCTTTGCGGTGAGTATGATTAGTCAATTCATGCACTCACCCAAGGAAAAGCATCTTAGTGCAGTCTATAGGGTGCTTCGATACCTCAAGAACACTCCAGGAAGAGGATTATTCTTTAAAAAGGGCTATAAAAGGACGATTGAAATCTACACTGATGCAGATTGGGAAGGCTCATCAGTAGACAGGAGATCTACCTCAGGCTATTGCACCTATGTATGGGGAAATTTTGTTACTTGGAGAAGCAAAAAGCAAACAGTGGTTGCAAGAAGCAGTGCTGAAGCAGAATTTCGAGCTTTAGCTCATGGAGTTTGTGAAGGAATCTGGTTGAGAAGACTTCTTCAAGAGTTGAAGATTTCATATTCCCTACCAATAAAACTATATTGTGATAACAAGGCAGCTGTTAGCATTGCTCAAAATCCTGTGCATCATGATCGAACAAAGCATGTGGAAGTTGATCGTCACTTCATCAAAGAAAAATTAGATGATGGAAGTGTGCGTATGATGTATGTTCCAACCAAAGAGCAAACTGCAGATATCCTTACCAAGGGCCTACACCGTCCAGCATTTGAAGACTTGATTGGCAAGTTGGGAATGATCAACATTTACCTCCCAACTTGAGGGGGAGTGTAAAAAATTAGAATTCAAATTCAATTATTTTTCCGTTTTTATTTCCTATTAAATAGGATTGATTGTAATTAATTAGAATCCGTTATTTTATTAATTAGAATTAATTATGATGAGTCATAGCTGAGTCATAGCTGAGTCATGCTCAGTTACTTTTTCCTTGTATAAATACTCCTCATTCCTCATGTAAATTATTCAATATCAATATACAGAAACTTTTTCAATAGTCTTTTATTTAGATACAAGATTTTTCTCTCTTAAAATTTTAACATTCTTATAATTAGTTTTTTAATAATAGCAACCCTATTCATAAAAAATTATAAAAGAGAAAAATGTTTGTCCTTTTAAAGGACAACCATTTAGTTAAAACTATTCTTTTTTATTTAATATTTAAATTAAAAAACCTCTCACTTTCTCCCACCATAATTTCTATTATGTAACTGTTTCTCTCACAATAAAACACAATAATTTTGACTAAAATAACATAATCTATGTCCTTTAGAAGGATAAACACTAATCTCATTATGAAAAAAAACATTTGTCATTTTAAAGGACATAACTTTGTGTCATTTTAGATGAAGCGACGTCGTTTTACACATATTTAACAATTTTTTACATTCTCTCCATAAAATTAGGAAGAGAGAGAATGTAAAAAAACACCTATTATACACTAAAACGATGTTGTTTCATCTAAAATGATACAAAATTGTGTCCTTTAAAATGACAAACACATTTTCCATATTTTTAATGGGGATACTGACAAAAGTGAGGTGGATTTAGACAAAAGGTTTGTGCTTAGAATTGGGGCATATGAAATTGAGGAGGCATTAAAGAAGATGAAGACTTGTAATGCTTTGAGATCCAATGGTGTCGCTATTGAAGTGTGGAGATACCTAGAGGATGTGGCAATAAGTTGGTTGAAATGGCAATAAGTTGGTTGAAACTAATAAGGTTCTTGATGTATTAAGAAGATGAAGGCTGATAAAGCTTTTAATAAGATTCAACAAACTAATAAGATATTTGATGAATAGGAAAAGAGTACATTTGTTCCTATTTACAAAAACAAGGGAGATATGTAGAATTGTTCTTACTATAAAGGCATTAAACTTATTGGCGGTACTATGAAGTTGTGGGAGAGAGGCATTGCGCATTGTTTGAGAATAGAGACCAAGATTTGAATAAATCAATTTAGATTTATGCCAGAAAGATCTACCACTAAGGCTATTTTCTTGATACAATGACAATTGAAAGATATGAATTTGAGAATAGAGACCAAGATCTGAATAAATCAATTTAGATTTATGCCAGAAAGATCTACCACTAAGGCTATTTTCTTGATACAATGACAATTGAAAGATATCAGGAGAAGAGGAAGGACTTAAATTTGGTGGTTATTGGTCTTCAGAAGACGTATGATAAGGTTCTATGGTGGGTTCTTGAGATAAAAAAATACCATCAAAGTATGTAGAGACAATCAATGATATGTATAATTGATGAAAAGAAGAAGTGTTTTCTGAATAAACTTCTGATTCATAACTTGAAAGATCCAGTAGGTACAATTTATATTGAGTACAAAGAACAATGCTAATAAATAAGAACAAAAAACTAAGAGGCATACAAAAGACTAAGAGACATATTTACAATAACAAGAGAGTCTAATAAATAAAGGAACAGATAACAAGAAAGAAATAAATGTATTCTAGAATATTCTACACTCCCCCTCAAGTTGGGAGATATATATTGATCATTCCCAACTTGCTGATCAAATCTTCAAAGGTCGGCTTAAGTAATCCTTTGGTGAGAATATCTGCTGTTTGTTCCTTGGTAGGTATATATGATAAGCATACACTACCGTCTTCTAATTTTTCTTTAATAAAGTGACGATCGACTTCCACATGTTTTGTTCTGTCATGATGGACAGGATTTTGAGCAATGCTGATAGCAGCTTTATTATCACAATATAATCTGATAGGTAGGGAATAAGAGATCTTCAACTCTTCCAGAAGTCTTCTTAACCAAATTCCTTCACAAATACCATGGGCTAAAGCCCGAAATTCCGCTTCTGCACTACTTCTTGCAACAACAGTTTGTTTCTTACTTCTCCAGGTCACAAGATTTCCCCAGACATAAGTACAATATCCTGAAGTAGATCTTCGGTCCACTGCAGAACCAGCCCAGTCTGCATCTGTATAAATTTCAACCATCCTTTTGTTCCCCTTTTTAAAGAGAATTCCTCGACCAGGGGTGTTCTTGAGGTACTTGAGAATTCTATAAACAGCACTAAGGTGTTTTTCCTTAGGAGAATGCATGAATTGGCTAACCATGCTTACAGCAAAAGCAATATCAGGACGAGTATGAGACAAATAGATTAATTTTCCCACCAGTCTCTGGTACTGCTCCTTATCGACATCTTCCCCGTCTTCAACTCCCATTTTGATATTAGCTTCAATTGGAGTCTCTGCTGGCTTGCACCCAAGCATACCTGTTTCTTGCAACAAATCTAGAATGTATTTTTTCTGAGTTAAGGAAACTCCTTTCTTACTTCGAGCAACTTCCATGCCAAGGAAGTATTTGAGAGATCCAAGATCTTTTAGTTCAAATTGGTCAGCTAAACATTTTTTTAAAGAGGCTATCTCCTCGGTATCATTATCAGTGACAATTATATCATCAACATAGACAATGAGGATAGCATTTCTTCCTTTATCAGAGTGTTTAAAGAATAAAGTATGATCAGTCTGAGCTTGGGTGAACCCTTTTCCCTTAACAGCTTGAGTAAATTTCCCAAACCATTCTCTGGGAGATTGTTTAAGTCCATAGAGAGACTTCTGCAACTTGCACACAGATCCATCCCCTTTTTCAAAACCAGGAGGTGGATCCATGTAAACTTCCTCATGTAGATCACCATTCAAGAAGGCATTCTTGACATCTAATTGTTGCAATGGCCAATCAAGGTTGGCGGCAAGAGATAGTAGAACGCGGATAGTGTTAAGCTTGGCAACAGGAGCAAATGTCTCCTGATAATCTATCCCATGAGTCTGAGTAAATCCCTTAGCAACTAATCTGGCCTTATACCTATTGATGCTGTTGTCTGCATTAAATTTTATTGTGAACACCCACTTGCAACCAACAGTTTTCTTTCCTTTAGGTAATGTCACAAAATCCCATGTTTCATTTTTTATAAGTGCATCCATTTCTTTTAATACGACATTCCTCCATTTTGGATCATCAAGTGCTTCTTGGATATTTTTGGGTATCCTGGTACTATCTAACATAGTATTGAAAGCACGAAAACCTGGAGATAACTTCTCATATGAGATATAATGGGAAATAGGATGAGCAGTGCAAGATCTAGTACCTTTCCGAAGAGCAATGGACATATCAATGTTGGCTGTACTAGAGCATTCAAGTGGGTTACTAGAGCAAGGACTCGAGTCAGGATACTGGCAGTCTAGAGTCTCTTGATGTATTTTGCGCCTGCTGTAGAATTTTCCCCATTTACCAGGAGGATCACAAGTACCGGGAGGATCATTAGACTCAGGTATAGTTGCTCCCCCTATTTCCTTCCCAATAACTCCCCCTGTTTCCAAAGGCCAAGGTAAGACAACAGCTTCATTTGGTTTTCCAGGCTTATCTTCATCCATATCAGTAGACTCCCCCTGAAGAGAAGTCGGGGGAAAAAAGGATTGTGTCTCATAAAAGGTAACATCCATGGAAACAAAGACCTTACGGAGAGAAGGTGAATAACACTTATAGCCTTTTTGATTAGGGGAATATCCTATGAAGACACATCTAATAGATTTAGGGTCAAGTTTGGACCTTTGATGTGGAGGAATGTGAACAAAGACCACAGAGCCAAATATTTTGGGAGGAAGAGAAGAAAAAGCACAAAAAGAAGGAAAAGATTTAGTAAGACAAGACAAAGGAGAATGAAAATTTAGTACCCGAGAAGGCATCCGATTAATGAGATTAGAAGCTGTCAAGATGGCTTCCCCCCATAGATATTTAGGGACATGCATCGTGAATAAGAGAGCTCGAGCAACTTCAATTAGATGTCTATTTTTCCTTTCAGCCACCCCATTTTGTTGAGGGGTATTAGGACAAGAACTTTGATGAATAATTCCATGTTGGTTTAGGTAATCTCCAAGAACAGAATTAAAAAATTCTGTGCCATTATCTGTTCGCAGAACTTTGATAGGAGTCTGAAATTGAGTTTGAATCATAGCATGAAAGTTTTTAAAAGTGGATGCAGCATCAGACTTGTCTTTTAAGAGATATACCCAACATACCCTAGAATGATCATCAATGAAAGTAATAAACCAACGAGCACCCGAAACATTTTTTCACGAGCAGGTCCCCAAATATCACTATGAATTAATGTAAAGGGAGAAGATTCATGATATTTCTTGGGAGAATAAGTGACACGAGAATGCTTTGCAAGTTGACAAAAATCACAAAGAAAGGAACTTGGCTTTTTATTAATAAATAAGTTAGGGAATAACTTCTGAAGATAAACAAAATTTGGGTGCCCTAACCTACGATGCCATAACAAAACATCATTACAATCATCTGATAAACATAGAGTGTGGTTTGAAAAAATCCTCCTTTCACAAAGATCCTCCTCCAAATAGTAGAGCCCTTCTTCTTCTCTAGCACTGCCAATCATCATCCCCGAGTCCTGCTCCTGAAAGATACAAGTATTTGCAGAAAACTTAGCAACACAATGCAACTCAGCAGTAAATTTACTAATAGAGATGAGGTTACAAGTAAGGGAGGGAACATGAAGGACAGAATTCAAAATAATATGCTCAGAGAGTTTAATTGATCCCTTGCCCGCAATAGTGGAGAAATTTCCATCAACTGTTCTTATTCGTGACGGGTGATAGTAAGGGGTATAGGAAGAAAATAAGGTTGCATTACCTGTCATGTGATCAGAGGCTCCTGAATCAAGGATCCAACGATTACTATGTTCAACATGGAATGCCATACCTTTTTGAGCAACATGACTAGTTGCCTCAGCAGGTTGAGACATCAATTTCTGAAATTGCTCATACTGAGCCTTAGAGAGGAAAAAACCATCGGAATTTGACGGGACATGGGACCCTTCTCCCTTATCTTCAGAAGATACTTGATTAGCACGATTCTTATTCTGTCCTTTTGGTTTCCAGTTTGGTGGTTTGCCATGAATTTCCCAACATTTTTCACGGGTGTGACCACCCTTATTACAATGAGAACACCAACGATCAGAACGTTTTGAATCCCCAGAAGGACGAGCAGTATTCTTTGCTATAAGGGCAGACCCATCAGAAGACTTAGGATCCTTATCACCCAACATTACCTTTCGTCGAAGCTCCTCCCTTCGTACCTCAGAAAAGGCAGTGGCAATGGAAGGTAATGGTTTTTGCCCCAAAATTCTTCCACGAACATCATCCAGATCAGAATTGAGGCCAGCAAGAAAATCATAGAGACGCCTTTTCTCTATATAATTTTTAAATATTGCATTAGCATCTAAACCTTGAAGGTCTGCTTTATCATAAAGATCCAACTCTTGCCACAATGTTTTTAAAGCAAGGAAGTACTCAGTAACAGTCTTCCCCCCTTGGCGTAAATCTTTCACCTTGGTGTTGAATTCAAAAGCCTGAGAGGCATTGCCTAGGTCAGAGTAGTATTCTTTAACAGCTTCCCAAATTTCTTGAGCCGTATCAAGGAATAAATAAGTTTGACTGATATCTGGTTCCATAGAATTGGTCAGCCATGTCATGACCAAAGCATTTTCAGTCACCCAAGAATCATAGCCAGGTTCATGTTGTGATGGTTGAACCTTTTTTCCATCCAGATACCCCATCTTCCCTTTAGCCTGGATGAACAACTTAACAGATTGGCACCATTGCACATAGTTCCTACCGTTTAAACGGTGATTGGTGATCTGCATTGCTGGGTTGTCTCCAGAAAACGAAGAAATGGGAAGGGGTGAGGTTCCGGTCGAAATTCCAGATGAACTTTCAACATTTTCAGTGTCCATGGCTTCCTAACAACAATACCTAGAAAAAAAGTTCCTCCAAATATGGTTTTGACCCTCAAAACATGAAGAGGGAAGGCAGACGATCAGAACGAGGTATGACTCGCCGGAAAAAAATGGCAGGATGGCGGCGCGTGGACCACAGGCGCCGGCGAGACTGACGGACGGTGGCGGCGCGTGACGGCGTTTCCGGCGACAGGTCTTTTGTTGGCTGGCTCGGAATTTCGTTCTGGATCTAGTGGTGGCCTTGGTTTTGTAGTTGGAGGTGTCTAGGTGAGGGTTCTGACTTTGGCAGAAGCAAAAATACGAAAAAGGAATGGAAGGAAGGCATAAAAGGAAATTAGAACGGGGAAGAGACTGGATTATAACCAGCTCTTGATACCATGATGAAAAGAAGAAGTGTTTTCTGAATAAACTTCTGATTTATAACTTGAAAGATCCAGTAGGTACAATTTATATTGAGTACAAAGAACAATGCTAATAAATAAGAACAAAAAACTAAGAGGCATACAAAAGACTAAGAGACATATTTACAATAACAAGAGAGCCTAATTAATAAAGGAACAGATAACAAGAAAGAAATAAATGTATTCTAGAATATTCTACAATAATGGTGTTACTACTTGTGTAAAGGTTTGTAATGGAACTTTAAGTTATCTTCCTATCATAGTCAGTTTACACCAAGGTTCTGTATTGAGTCCTTACCTTTGTGCCGTTGTGTATGATATTTGGAGATGATATTGTGTTTAGTGATGAGAACAAGACTCGTGTTGACAAAAAATTATAATTTAGGACAAACATGTTAGAGTCTAAAGGATTTAAGTTAAGTTGGAATAAGATTGAGTATATGATGTGAGTTTACAACAAGAAGAGATGGAGAACAAGATCTTGTACATATGCTAGGACATGAGGTACCCAAGATATGTAGGATGAATATTGCAAAAAGGGGAAGAGATTAATGAGATGTCAACCATAGAATCGAGGCAAGTTGGATGAAATAGTGCAGTGCATAAGAGTTTTTTTGTGATCACAAAATCCCTTTAAGACTAAAAGGAAAATTTTGTAAAACTTTAGTAAGGCCTGCAATGTTATACGAAATTGAATGTTGGCCTGCAAGTAAGCAACATGAACATAAAATGAGAGTAGCAAAAATGAGATATGTGGTCATACAAGGATTGATAACATAAGATGTTATACGAAATTGAATGTTGGCCCGCAAGTAAGCAACATGAACATAAAATGAGAGTAGCAAAAATGAGATATGTGGTCATACAAGGATTGATAACATAAGAAATGAAGATATTCGACGAAAGGTAAGTGTTGTACATATGATCTAAAAGATGACAAAACATTGATTTAGATGGTTTGGGCATATTTTTCGAAGATTCCTAGATGCTCCGTAAGAACAAAAATTTGTTACTAAGAACATGACACAAAGAGAGTAAGCAGTTAACCGACACATAGTTCTTGTTCCCTATGTTTTATTGATTTATCTTTCTGATGTGGGACTCCGCACAAAAGTCCCCTTAATCAGATCTTCTAAGTCAGGTTTAGGATAGATAAAGCATGAAACCCCTCGGACCTTGATCTTTGATGAGACAAGAACCCTGGTGGTCGTCACAATGACCCTTACTCGTAAGAGGAACAAGAACCAATGTCCTAAGTTATGTAACCACAACCAAGCTCACAACTTGATTGATAAGACTTCAGTTTACTGGTAGCTAGCCAATGCAAACCTAACTCAAAGGAAGAGTACTCTCTTGCCAAGGAACCAGCCCTTAAATTTGAGAATGATTCTCAGACAAGCTCACAACTTGATTGATAAGACTTAAGTTTACTGGTAGCTAGCCAATGCAAACCTAACTCAAAGGAAGAGTACTCTCTTGCCAAGGAACCAGCCCTTAAATTTGAGAATGATTCTCAGCCAAGCTCACAACTTGATTGATAAGACTTCAGTTTATTGGTAGCTACTCAAAGGAAGAGTACTCTCTTGCCAAGGAACCAGCCTTTAAATTTGAGAATGATTCTCTACTAAACACTCACAAAAAACATTGCCTGCCTATCTTCTAAGAGCTTACTAAAAAAAAGTTTATTTAAGATTTATTTCATAATGGCTGCCATAGCTCTCGCAATCTCTCTTTTATTTCATAACGGCGGGAATAACTCTTATAACCTCCCTTTTATTGTTGTTGAAGTGTATTCTTACGGGAAGACCTTCAATATGACTGGTTCTTAAACAAGAAAGTATGCGCCCAAGTCAATCATGTAATGATGAATTTAATGTTTTCAAATTTTAATGACATAAATGTATCGGGTATTTGACCTTTTTACCCTTCACTAATTAATTAATAACCATTTTGTCCCTCATTCCAAATTATCTACCAATCTGCCCCTCTTTAATCGATTAACTTGAAGATTTAATCAATGATCAAAATTGGTAAAAATGGTTGACTTGAAGATTTAATCGATTAAATCTTCAACTTAATCGATTAAATCTCCAACAGTCAACAAGCAACAAAACTGGCAAAAATGTTCAAACCTCAGCCACACCGAGATTGAGGTCATCCATGATTCTAGATTGAGTAGGGGATGAATATGCCACCTGCAAAATTAATTACTACTCATGTGACAGTGGTCATTGATGGATTTGCCAAACCAAAATGTGAGAAAAAATGGTAACTAACTTACAGCAGAACCAAAAACGAAAAAACGAAAGAACCAAGAACAGCAACAAGGGTGCTAAGTATAAGAGTTGCTGGGATAGAAGAGTTTCCTCTTTGCCTCTGTCCCTCATTGTTCTAGTTATGGTTTTATTTTGCATCTTACAGTAGAGGCAATGTTATTTAATTAAGAATGTTTATTTTTATTTTATTTTTGGATACAACTAAGAATGTTTATTAGATACCTTGCATTTGACACGAATTCTTATTGATTTTACTTTAAGATTCGCATAATTTATTGGCTGACATTCCTTCTTACTTCAAAGCAGGTATAATTTGCTTAACTTAATAGATCACTTCCACAGTAGAGGTCTTTATCGTTCCATATTTGTAAGGTACACACTTCATTCATCTTCATGTAGTTAATGTTTAGGTGATACGTGACTCTCTGTGTTTCACTGAGTAGACTTTCAAATGACAGCTTTTATCTTACAGCATAATGGAAGGGGAGGAATCCCTACGACGGTTCTCTCCAGAATTGATGGTTCAAGATCCAAACATTGGAAATGCTGTTTCTCTACTACCACCTGTAGTTCTTTTTCATGGCACTGGAGATTATTCCATACCATCAGATGCCAGGTTTGATCCTCTTTAACAGAGTTTTTAAATTATGTAGTAACAATAGAAAACAGGAATTTATATTGATTGGCCCATGAATTTTTATGGTTTTTAGTTTTGTTTACGGTTAATTGTTTGGGAGTGCAGGGAGCGTTAATTGTATTAAGCAATATTAAAACGCAAAGGTTTGTGTAATGGCTGAAAGATCTTAGTCAGCGATGACCAACTTAATTTAACTTCAAAGTATTGATGATCCCGTCAAAGAAACAAAGGGACAGACAACAACCTGTGCAGCTTGAAACAAGATTTTCAGCAAGATCAAAGAGTTAAATTCTCTAGTTTAAGTCACAAACAACATGAAAATGATGTAATGATAATGAGGTCTGTCATCAACTTGTAAATAAGCTCAGAAATAAATAAGGATAAGTTTGGCAAAGATGACATTGTGATTTATAGTTTTAGATTCAACCATCTGATTTTATTTCCTCTGCCCGAGCTCACAGTAGAAACTACACAATCACAACAGTTGCAGTTGATTGCAAGGTTTTTACTTGTGTGTATACCCAGCTAACGTTCAGCTTATGCTTCAAAAACTTAGAAAATTTCCTGTTTTTCCTCATGAAAAAATGTACTCAACCTCATGACTGTTATGCTGACTAGCACCCAATCTTTCCCTAGTACAAAAGCTTGCATGTCATGAGAGGTCTTTATCAGGAGTTATTAACTGTATGGTAGCCCAATAAATTTATAGTTCACTTATAGAAAGAAGGTTGGTAAGATGATGGGATGATGTTCAATTCTGTTCAAGAACTTGTGATTAATTCTGGCTGTAATGTACTTCTATCAAAGAGGTTTGGTTTCAATAAATGCTGTTCATCCCATTCACCATCTGGAAAACAGTTTCAGCTGATGTGTCAGCTCTTCTGCTCTCACAGCATGGTTCTTTTCTTTTGTATCTGGTTTCTTGCTTTATCTCCATGATTCATTCTCAGCTGTTTATATTATAACAAGAATACAACATCTCCAATCATAAATATGAATTACTTGCTTTCTTAATACCATGTTAGTTTGATTAGTATCAATATGTTTATATTATAAATGTGTTGTTATTAAACATTAAAATTGTCATGAACCAACTTTCCCAAAAGCTTAAGCTTTTAGGTAAAAGGCACATTAATGGTTTTTATATTATATCTCTAACATGCTCTCTGACTCTGACGGAAAAACCATTTGGGCTTGAAAGGACTTGAAGGGTGGACAATGGATAGTCCCACCTATTCTGTGCTAAGATACCATGTCATGAATCAGCTTTCCTAAAAGTTTAAGTTGTTAGGTGAAGACACGAGTGAAAAGTAATTCATATCGAGCATTCAGAAATCGTAGGGAACAATGATTTCTGACAAAACTCTTGAGATTTAACAAGTCATCCTTAAATTATGTGGTTGTTTTAAGCTGTTCTTAGAGATGATTACATCTCATATTGGATTATTTGCTATAGGTACATAAATGCTATTCTTTGAGGGTTTTCTTTGATGATTTGTGTGAGATTTAGGTTGGCACTAACACTTTGTGATCTGTTTTGTCAAGTCCCAAAGTGGAGAAAGATCCAAAATAAAAGAAAGGATCATGTTAAAATAATCCTAATCGGGGACTATATATTACCAACCTACAGTATAAGTTTGTGTTATCGAATTTGAGATTCAAGACTGATAAAGTGCAAGGCTGGAAATACGTAATGGTAACATAAAATTACATTTTAATGTTTTGTTTATGTTGAGATATATAAAACCATTAATGTAGTCTCATCCAACAAGACTTTAAGCTTTTGGGTTGAATTGGTTCTGTATAGTTTAGGAGTGACAAAGTTGTGAAATACTAATGCTATCATCTAACCAGATGCCTGGAATTAATTGAAAGGTAACAAAGATTAAAGGAAGAATAATTTTCTTTAGCTCTAAATTTCGTTAATGAACTCTTGAAATCATGATTTTTTGAATAGGTTAAATTTAATTCCGTGCATCTTTTGTTTTTACATGGGTTAAGGTAGGCTTTAAGACTATATTAGCCTAACCCTCGAGAGTCGCAAGGTGGTAGGGGAGGCATACAACTTAAAGAGAATTATCATTTGAAGTATAACTGCTTCACTCTTTTTCTGATCTGAAGCATTTCTTTCAAAATTTCCTCTTAATGTGATAGCATATTGTTTTGTACAGTACATCATTTGCTGAAACTCTCAGAAGAGTTGGAGTCAAAGCTGAATCAATTTTGTATGAAGGGAAGACTCATACAGATGTGTTTCTACAGGTAATTGACCCCTCTACTTCTCATTGGTAGGCTTTGTCTTATCTTTTCCTTTTGACTGCTGAGACAACTGTATATCATTTTCTGTCTAAAATGCAGATTTTGTTTTTCATTTTAACTTCTATTTCAATTCTATACTACTTTTTAACAATAATCTATGAAATAAAAAATATAAGGAATATAAATATCTTCAAAAGAATTGATACATAAATTTAACTCGTTCGGCTTTTGCCAACTTTACTTGCAACTTCAAACTTTTGTAACTTATCTAAGGTTATGGAATCATCTTTTCAACGAAAAGTCGCTTATTCTCTTGAACCTAATATTATTACTAGCTTAATACTAAAAATAATAAAAATATATTATTACTAGCTTAAAGTCAATATATGATGATTGGTTAACTTGTCAATATATGAATGCATAGTGCACTATCTATATATATTACTCATTTTACTTCTATCTCAATCTCATTTTCACATTTTCACTCCTCTCAGCAATTTCTTAGGTAATTTAGCTTACTGATAAATTCTCTCACGGAGTGATGCTTACTAATTTTTCTGTGAAAAGATTTCTCAGGATAATTATAATTAAACCTTGTTTTCAAGTAGCCATTTATGTCAAAAGCCTATGCCTTTCAGGACCCCATGAGGGGTGGCCAAGATGATATGTTTGATGATTTGGTAGCATATATTCACTCCGGTGATGCTGAGGCCCGTGCTAGAGACGAAATGGCTCCTCCAAGGAGACGCCTTGTACCCGAATGCATGTTAAAATTGGCTCATAGCGTCAGTCCCTTCTAGCCAGCAAGTAGAATCAAATAACTTCCATAGTTGATTTTTATTTTTATTTTTTTTCTGTATATAACCATTATTGTGGCCCTGCAAGATGACTGACTTTCAACATGATAGGTTTACCGGTCTCGAAGGCTACGAATTATTCCATTAGTATATGAGGATTTAACATTTTACACAACTAGACTCATTGTGGTTGTCAGGAAGTCGGATATTCAAGTGGTGTTTAAAAAAGAAGTTATGCAAAACAAGAATATTTGAATGACAAACTATGATGAAGTATGCAATGAACGAAATATAAAAAAAATATATATATGCAAAAACGGATGTCAGATAGCCAAAAACATGCAATGACAAAGGAAAGTATGAATCCGAACCCAATGTTGGGCACTAAATTCTTAAGGCGATTTGATTTTTCCATCTTTGCAGTGTGCCTAAGAATTATGGACAAGCACCTCCCAATATCGAACGAGTACCTTTGTTTTGGCACTGACACTTAACATTCTTGAAAATCCACGAAAAATATTTGTTGAATCAAGAATACAAAATGGCAAAGTACCGAGGATCACCTAGATCTTTTCCCTTTAGAAAATTGGGATGCCCCAAGGGGCCATATAAGGAAGCCAAACTAAGCTTTGTAAACCCTTGAGATTTCTTATAGTTATTCATGGTGGGACTTCTTCTTACACACCCCTTCATATTCCTTCAACTTCAACTTTCAACTTAACTCTTATCCATAACAACTTCTATAACAATCCCCTATATGAATAAAAAGTTCAATCTTTGTGACTGTTCATAAGCTACTACGCTAGAATGTAATGTGCAATTGACTAAAGAGCAACAATTACATTGAGATAGGTGGGTGAAATGTCTTGTAACCGTCCCTAGTGAAAACTATTGGGTTTACTCGATCAATTAGTGGACGCGATGACTTGTAACCCAACCTTATGAGGAAGCAGTGCTATAGCATCCTGGTTCTAGGAGTATCTTATCTTCTATCTCCTAAAAGAGTAGGTCCTTATTTATATTCTTTCCATTCCTAGTATTCAGACCTTTTATATATTTTAATTTATCCATTTTTATATGATATTTTCACTTTAGAGGCATATAAACCAAGACAATAGGAAACACATAATTATTTCTCTAATGTAGTTGACCCTTTATTTGTGTCCATTTTGGCACTGAACCCCCCTTGGTTCACGAGAGCTGTAGAGAATATGACCTTGACTATTCTCACAGAAGCGACCCACATTTCACTCTCACAGATAATTCCTAGCGGTGTACCTCAACATACATCGTCTGAACACATAAGGCTCAGTAATCATTAAAAGCCTACTTGCTTACTCTATATCTATGCAGTGCCTTGTATAGGAATGAGCGTGAGTTTTGAAAACTCCACACTGCTCATCCGTTAATCATCACTTGGTTGTCTCTTTGAACCTAGTTCATGGGATCTCCACTCTATTGGGTAGAGTGTCCGCAATGATTAATCTTTTGGTGGCCTTAAACTCATTCCTCTCAACAAACTATGCACGAACTCTTTAGTCACCCCTTTAGTTAACGGATCCATAATGTTTTTCTTTGACTTTACATAGTCAATTGTAATAATTGAGCTTGAGAGCAATTGCCTTAGAGTATTGTGCCTTCGACGTGTATGTCTAAACTTACCATTGTACATAACATTCCTTGCTCTGCCACAATGTATACATACAGTTGGAATTGTTGGACAAGTGGCCTCAAACTCAAGGGGGTGAATTGAGTTTTAAAAATATTTTCGCAAAAATGCCTTACTTTCTTTCTTGAAAAATGAATTTCTTGAGTTTATATGATTTGACAAAAGTAAAGTCTAAAGAATAGAAATTAACACAAGCAAATAATGTGCAAAATATGAATTTAAATATGCTCAAGTATTCTAGTAATGCTTATGTAAAGAGATAAGGAGTTAGAGAGATTGCAAATAGGATATATCTTGGTTCGGTCACCACCACCGTGTGACCTACGTTTGGATTGAAGTCGCTCAATCAACTCCCCACTAATGGTTAAGCTTCAAGGGTGTTTGATAAACTACTACAACCTTCAAGAATTTTGATTCTTGAAACCTTTACACTTTCACTCGCTTTCTTAGGCTATGAGCAACCTTTTCACTAGGGTCTCACTACCCTCAACTCAAATAAATAGAAGGAGAGTGTTTTCAACTGGAGGAATCTTAGGAATAGGGGGATCCTCAGCAGCAGCAGCAGTTGCAGGCATATCAGCAGCCTGAGGAGAATCCTCATCCATAAGATCAGCAGCAGGAGCAATGGATGAGTAGACCTACTCACCATCAACTTGTCGAAGTCCACACTTTTTCAACTGGGTGCTCGCAATCCTATGATTATCTTTCAGTGGGATCTTTACCTCCCCAATCATAGGAACCTGACTATACTCCATGATAGCCTGAACGAGCATGGGATGTGGAAGTGGAGAAGTCTGATTGTGATGTGCAGTAAGCATGATACAACAAATAGTGTCGGGCCAATAGATTTTCTCTCCGTGAAGAATATCCCACATAAAAAACAAATCAGTATTAAGAACTAGAGCATGATTGCCTCCGCGATGTGAGATGGCATGAGTGATAAGATAATGAAAAATCCTGTGAGGCACAGTCAGACAGAGAGGAGAGAACATGGTTATATCGGGTTTGTAAACACCCTTTCTAACAATAGTATGGATGAGATCCTCTCTGTGATACTCCTCATAGTCTCTGTAATCATATCCATCAAACTCTAAGTCCCTGTTGGGTCAAATGCTTGTTGGTTGAAAAATATATATTATGATGAAGGATGTTCCTTTGTTCTAGATCAGTAAGAGAAAACACATTCGTTCTCTTAACTTCAACCCAAGTGCGCAAGTGCACACATCAAGTAATAAATGGGTGTATTAATGCCCAGATTATCATTCCCACGAGGATAAGACTCTAATTAATGCCTTAAACTATTTTAGAAAGAATGAAAATGAAAAGAAAAGTTAGTATTTGATCTGTTTGGTCAAACATTTCCTATAGTCTTGACAACGTTCCTCAAGAACAGAAGGTGCAATCTGACAATAAACAGCTCCTCGCGTTATTATGTATGCTATCCTTCTTGATGAAAAAAGGCACGACAAAAGTCATTGGAGATTTGTAGATACAAGACTGAATAAAGCATAAATAACAGCAGTAATAACAGTAATTAAGAGACAACAGTATCCAAGGTTTAAAAACAGTTTTAACATAAGGAACGGATTCACTGTTCCATTCTTAAATAGTTATTTTATCTGCTCAAGACTTAACACTTTTGTATTTATTCCAGTCTCTTTATTGCCAACTCTGATTCCTTAGCTCATGGACTAGAAGGCTCACAAGTTTCCATATTCCTATGGCTCCCTTGACTCCAACAGGTACTTAGCACAGAACCTTGAAATGAATGAAGTGGCCCCTTATTCCTAAGGCAACCAGCAGTGTTGTCTTCACAACACTGCCTTCCCCCTCTGGTTAAGCTGTCTGAAATCCCTTCCTTATGGAAGTTCCTTTCTCAGTATGTGTTCAATTTCCATTGATACACAATGAATATAGCTTACTTAACCAGAGAAATACAAAAAGCTTTAGTACAAAATTTTTGAAAATAATTCTTTAAGAACTTTGCAGCTTTTCCATTCCACAGATAGTTTAGCCCATGGCTACTACTTTAAACATAACTATTCTAAACTGAAATTCCATAGACTCGAGATATAGTTCAGAGATAACGAGTGGAAAGCAGAGAAATAACTCTTGTATTTAACTGGAAATAAATTAGGTTACAATAAAATGAAAAGTGGAGAATATGGTTGCTGCTCGTGAGGAGTCTCAAGTGGGTGATACAGAATATAGAAGAAGTGTTGTCACTTAACTACAGCTAAAACTATACAAAAGTAAAACTACAAAATAAACTAAGTGAACTCTTCTTAAGGAATTTGATGATCTTCTTCGTGCTGGGACGTCCTATTTATAGGCAGAAGAGTGAATGGCAAAGCTTGTAATTTCCTTGGAGTTGTTTTCTTGACCGCATGGACGGGGCGGTGGCAACAATATTTAGAGGTTTGCAACTTGCTTGGATGGGACACTTATTGTTGAGATTTGCCGTTTCTTTGCAGTCCCCCATGTCTTGCTTTCCTCTTGGCCAATGAGAACTCTTTATTCCCTACTGTACACGTTCCTTCGTGCTTGATTGTTGCACCACTTATGCTTTATGGAAACTTCTTTTCAACGTTTCCTGCAAAGAGGTCAGAGAGATTAAATGAATGGAGCAGGTGATATGATTCCCAATAGGAAAGAAGGAAAGGATCTACTAGGAATGGAAATTCTAACCCCAAATTCATCCACCAACACAATCTGTTAAGAACAGAGCGGATCTCACGCTACAGACCTCGGAATCGGAAGTTTCCAAAACGAGGTGAAAGATCTCTTTCTGAATCGCGACTTTGACTCAAGAATCACCGAAAACCGACGCGTATATCAGGAGATATGAACCGAGACTATTTTGGACGAAAATTGTGAACACGATCAAGAAACGACAATTGGAAGGCGCCACAATCCAAAGATTGATAAGCCTATGAACGCCACAAGGATTAGCCCCTTGATAAGTTCTGAGATTCTCAAAAGAACCCTAGAGAAGCTAGTCTCTAAAAAAAAAAAAGGTTATCTTTTGTATTCTGAATTGCCTCTTCAAAAGCTATGGTGTTCCCTTATATAGTGGGCAACATCATATTGAGTTTAACCTAAAAATGCTTACTCATAAAAGAAAATAGACATCCCAATAATCCAGCCCAATAAGCCTTTTTACAAAGTTTAACTGAATATAAGGAAAATAAAATTAAGTGCAGAATTTGGGCCAA
Source organism: Gastrolobium villosum (assembly GCA_032173675.1). Taxonomy (NCBI): domain Eukaryota; kingdom Viridiplantae; phylum Streptophyta; class Magnoliopsida; order Fabales; family Fabaceae; genus Gastrolobium; species Gastrolobium villosum. The sequence continues at coordinate 95,415 of JAVKPL010005546.1, forward strand.
GTAAAATAAAGCCTTCATGCATATCCATTGAGGCTTAGTCTTCAAAGTCTTCAATTTGAATTAAGTGTATCATTTTGGGCTCTTCTTCTTCCTTTAGACATGGGCTTGTCTCAAGTAAAGTGGTCACCAAGAGATTTAGAGCCTCTTTAGCCTGTTTAGCTTATGCTCTTGTCATTGGACCTCCAAGACCTTGTATGTCCTCCAAGTTTGTTGTCTTGGTCATGCCACCTCCTATGTCCTCATCATTCCCTCCTTCTTTAGAAGAATTTATCCTCAAATTGTAATCCTCATCTCCTGCATCAAAAAGGGACAAATCAGCCACATTAAAAGTAGCACTTACACCATACTCACCAGGAAGGTCTACTTTGTAGGTATTATCATTAATTTTGGACAGCACTTGGAAAGGGCCATCTCCTCTTGGTTGAAGCTTAGATTTCCTTTGGGAAGGGAATCTCTCTTTTCGCAAATGAACCCAAACCCAATCACCTGGTTCAAAAATTACCTTCTTCCTTCCTTTATTTGCCTGCCTAGCATAGCTCTCTACCCTTTTCTCAATGTTTGCTTTTACCTTTTCATGTAGTTTTCGTACATATTCAGCCTTACTCTTACCATCTTTATGCTGAAAATTAGAGTTGTTAGGCAAAGGTAGCAAATCAAGAGGAGTGAGAGGGTTAAAGCCATAAACAATTTCAAAAGGAGAAAAATGAGTAGCACTATGAACTGCTCGGTTATATGCAAACTCAACGTGGGGCTAACATTGTTCCCATGACTTGATGTTCGTTTTAATTATAGCCCTCAAAAGAGAAGAAAGAGTTCTATTCACTACCTCAGTTTGGCCATCAGTTTGTGGATGACAAGTAGTAGAAAAGAGAAGTTTAGTCCCCAATTTACTCCATAATGTCCTCCAAAAATGGCTTAAGAATTTAGTATCACGATCAGAGACAATGCTTCTTGGAAGCCCATGGAGTCTTACCACTTCCTTGAAGAACAAATCAGCAATATGGATTGCATCATCAACCTTTTTGCACGGAATAAAATGTGCCATCTTAGAAAACCTGTCCACCACAACAAAAATAGAATCTTTACCATTTTTAGACCGAGGTAGTCCTAACACAAAATCCATAGAAATATCAATCCAAGGGCAATCTGGAATAGGTAAAGGAGTATACAACCCATGAGGCAATAATTTAGACTTAGACTGCTTACATACAATGCATCTTTCACACAATTTATGTACATCACGCTTCATGTGTGGCCAATAAAAATGTTCATGCAGCATGTCTAGAGTCTTTTGGATTCCAAAATGTCCCATTAATCCCCCCGCATGTGCCTATTTCACAAGTAATTCCCTAATGGAACCTTTAGGAACACACAATCTCTTTTCTTTAAACAAGTAATCATTATGCCTAAAAAATCCATTTTGAGCAGCATCCACACCAGTGTTATAGATTTGTGCAAAGTCTGGATCATGCTCATACAATGCCTTTGTTAGCATATGGGTGTCCTAGAGACAATCTTTTGATTAAATAAAGGACACTAGATGTAGAACTTTGTTTGTCGTAAATAAATGAAAGCACTATTTATTCAGTTTTATATTGTGTCTCGATATTACTGTTAATATTATATGAACGAACTGGATAAACCCCTTGGAATAGAACAGGTATCTCTTGAGTATCTGTGATGAGATCACGATCCTGAGGATTCAAGGATATTGCATGTCTATTCTTAATTATATGTTCCTAGTCTAGAGACACTGAGTTTGGGGATCCGTGATCTCGAGTAAGACTAGTACGACTTATCTACTTGTATATGGATACAAGGTAAAGACCTCATGAGCTGCAGATATGGAGATATCTTAGTTAAAGTCGTGGGTGGACCTATAAGAGTATAGCTCGCACTGAACAGACCCAAAAAGAGACTCTATGAGGTAATCTCACAGATAGTGTCATTAGAGTAATCTCTTTATGTTTGGGTATGTCTTTCCTTAGACCAGAAGTTATTACCTAGACTGTCTTCTTGAAGGCATGTTTTGATTGTATGCCTCGTCTGCCTGAAACATGGAGACTCATAGGTATACTGTTGGGCGTGTCCTTAAAGGGCACAGGGCTAGGGTAATAAGCTGAAGGAATTCGTCAAATCTCTGTGAGAGATTATGTTATCTGTAAACCGGAGAAATCGGGATGACATTTACAGGGACTCGGGAATCTATGCATAGTAAAAGAGATCATGAGATGATCTGCCTTTAGAGTCAGTAAATTGAAGATTCCCTATTTCGAATAAAGCTTACCCTAAACCGCAGGGGTTGATACATTTCCTTACCCTAGGTTAATGGGAAGATAACCGAGACGAAGGGAAATACATACGGTAACCAAATATGTGCAATAGGATGATCAAGTCATTAATCTGACTAGTTCTGGGGCAACAAAGCATTGCTAGTGCTCTGTGTTGTCATTAATTGGGTTGTGGGCTTGTTGGGCCCAAGCCCAGTTATGTCAGAAGCTAAGTTGGACCTAATGGGTCACACACTAACACCTTGTAGTCATGATGGACTAGCTTTAAAGGTATTGGGCCTAATAATGGTTGTTAGCCCAAGAAGCTGTTTGGAAGCCCACCTAAATAGATGGGTGGTGCATGGAGCTTAGTAATGGGCTTGGATAGTCCAAGCCATTACTAATTAATTTAATTAGTTAAATTAATAATCAAATATTTGAATTTCGAATTTTGAATTTGAAATTTGAATTTTGAAATTTGAATTTGGAATTTGAATTTTGAAATTCGAATTTTGAATTTGAAATTTGAAATTTGAAATTTGAAATTTGAATTTGGAATTTGGAATTTGAGTTTTGAAATTCGAATTTTGAACATTTGAATTCAAGTGTTTGAATTCGAATTTGAATTGGCTTTGAAAAGTTGTTTCATAACAAAAGGATAAGACAGGATCTTATTGGAGCATATTCCTTGGATCAAGAAGCATCTTTGGAGCATATCCTTGGGCTGTTTGGTGCTTAAATTTGAGTGATAAGGATGTCATCTTATCACTTAAAACAAAGCTCCATTCAGATTTGGTGGTTGAGGGAATCAGTGGGTGAGTTGATTCAAATTTTGAATGCAACTACTCAATATATTTGGACCCCTTCTAGGGTTGAATTATGCGCATGAAAAGTATACTATATGATAGTTTATGAATTTAAGTTTAAATTATTTTGAACTTAATTTCATGAGGATAAGATTGGAGGTTGTTGGCAAAATTGGTTTTGCAACAGCTCCACCTTATCCCCCCCTGTTCCATGCGCAAGTTTCAAATAAGTTTGAAAGTTGGTCATTCATTTTGAATGAATTAATTCTCTCCTCCTCTCATCAAGGTGTGCGCATATATACTAGTTCCTTACCTTAGGGTTTTGTGAAGAAAAGATAGCCAACTCTCCTTCATCTGATGCACCATTCTGTAGGGTAGTTCACTACACCTTTCCAAACAGAATACCTAGCCTCCACCCTCACCACTTGTGCGCATAGCAAGCCTCACTATGGTGTTCATCTGGTGGCTTTCAAAAAGGGGTTCTTGCATCATTGACGAACGGTGGTGTGGATCACCATTAGAGGGTTTGAACCCTTCAAGCCTGACATCTGATCTCCCTGACTGATCAGGCCAAAAATAAGGTAACATCATGATGTCTTAAAGCATAAACCTATGTGTGCATGTATGTTCCGCAGTAAAATTTTTGTTTTACACCTTACATGCGTCGGCCTTCAAAGGCCAGTTTACTTTCAGCCTTAATATGATCAAAACCAATGAACTTAGTTTCAAGAGTAGAGAACAAAGCATACCTTCTTGAAAGTGCATCTGCAATGACATTAGACTTACCTTTCTTGTGCTTGATCACATAGGGAAACTGCTCCAAGAACTCTACCCATTTGGCATGCCTTTTGTTAAGTTTGCCTTGTCCTTTTAAGTACTTTAAGGACTCATGGTCACTGTTGATGACAAACTCTTCGGGCAAGAGATAGTGTTGCTATATTTGCAAAGCCCTTACCAATGCATACAATTTCTCATCATATGTGGAATAATTAAGAGAAGCCCCATTCAGTTTTTCACTAAAATAGGCAATGGGATGCCCTTCTTGCATCAAAACAGCCCCTATCCCCATATTAGATGCATCACATTCAATCTCAAAAGATTTAGAAAAATTAGGCAATACAAGAATAGGTGCATGAGTTAATTTATCTTTGAGGGCAGCAAAGGCTTTCTCTTGTTTTTCACCCCATTTAAAACCAACATGCCTTTTAATCACTTCATTCAAGGGTGCAGCTATGGTACTGAAATCTTTAACAAATCTCCTATAGAAACTAGCTAAGCCATGAAAGCTTCTCACCTCACTTACATTCTTAGGAGTTGGCCACTCTTGAATATGTTTCACCTTCTCTTGATCAACTTGCACTCCTTGTGAGCTAACAACAAAACCAAGAAAAACAACTTGGTCTATACAAAACACACATTTTTCCATGTTAGCATACAATTTCTCATGCCTTAGTGCTTCCACAACATACCTCAGATGCACAAGGTGATCATCATAGGATTTGCTATAAATCAGAATATCATCAAAATACACTACTACAAACTTCCCTAAAAATTCCCTTAACACATGATTCATTAATCTCATGAAGGTACTAGGTGCATTAGTCAAACCAAAGGGCATAACCAACCATTCATACAGCCCATATTTAGTTTTAAAAGCTGTTTTCCATTCATCCCATTCTCTAATCCTAATTTGATGGTATCCACTTTTTAAATCAATTTTAGAGAAGAAACAAGCACCATGCAATTCATCCAATAAATTATCCAATCTAGGAATAGGATGTCTATACTTTACCGTGATGTTATTGATGGCTCTACAATCAGTGCACATCCTCCAAGTTCCATCTTTCTTAGGTACTAGAATGACTGGAACTGCACATGGACTTAGGCTTTCTTGCACCCATCCTTTTTGCATCAAGTCTTCAACTTGTCTTTGAATCTCTTTAGTCTCTTGTGGGTTACTCCTATAGGCTGGTCTGTTAGGCAATGAAGCCCCTGGAATGAAATCAATTTGATGTTCTATACCTCTTAGAGCTGGTAACCCATGAGGAACCTCTTTAGGAAAAACATCTTTAAATTCCCGCAACATAGAAGAAACCTCATTTGGAAGAAAGTTAGTAGGACTTGCATTTTTGATATTATTACTCTCTTTACTCAGAAGTAAGAGCATTGGCTTTTTCAATTGCATAGCCTTTTAACCTCTTTTTCTTTTATAAACAAATTTTGTGTTTGTCTCTTTTTTTTTCTCTCTTTTTCTTGCTCTCTTCCACTCTCTTTCCCCTTTTTCTCTCCACTTTCTTTTCTCTCTTGCTTTCTTTTATCTCTCATTTTCAAATGATCCTCACTAACTTCTATTGGAGTCAAAGGTGCAAGAATAGTCTTGCGTTCTTTATGCACAAAAGAGAATTTGTTGGTGTAACCATCATGAATAACTTTCTTATCATATTGCCAAGGTCTCCCTAAAAGCAAATGACAAGCCTCCATTGGCACCACATCACATAAAACTGTATCCTCATACTTTCCTATGGAGAAGTTCACATCAACTTGTTTGCTTACAGTCACTTCACCATCCTCACTAAGCCATAAAGCTTGTATGGCTGTGGTGAGGTTTAGTTTCCAATCCCAATTTAGACACCACTCTAGCACTTGCAACATTGGTACGACTCCTCCCATCAATAATTAAAGAACACACCTTTCCTTGGATGAGGCATCTAGTATGAAAAATATTCTCCCTTTGACTATCATCCAGGTCTTTTGCTTGGCTACCCAACATCCTTCTTACCATAAACAAATCTCCTTCAGGTATTATTTCTTCAATATACTCACCTTCTTCATCATGTGAGGCAGAATCTGAAGAAGACTCACTAGTAATCTCTCCATCCTCTTTAAGTAACATAGTCTTCTTAGCTGGACATTCTGAAGCTATGTGACCTCTTCCCAAACACTTGAAACATTTTATTTCACTATTCCTTGTCTTCTTAGGGGTCTCATTGGACTTAATTTGAGTCCTTTGAGGTGCAACAGTGGGGTTGCTTGATGAAGTACCTCCCTTCAATTCTGTCCTCTCTAGCAATATTCTCATTATTTCTTCTTCTCCTTCTTTCATCCCTCCCTCTATGTCTATTATCATCATGATTCCCTTGATTTTCTAAGTGTTCAATTCTCTCATATAAGTCCTCTGTTTGTTCCCTCATCATCGTTTGCATTCGATCCATAATGGCATCGATTAGCAACCCATTTTCTCTCTCACGAGGAGGACTACCTTTACCACCTGCACCTGCCGTAATTCAAGGAAAAGAACAGGAATAAAAGAAATTGGACCTCACCACTCGCTCACGTGTTTACACTCTTAAAATGTATCACTCGTGTTTGTTGCTCTCTATTAGGCTTTTGTGCAGTGTGCTCTCTTGCCTTTTTCCTCTCAATAGCTCTCTTTAAGTTCTTAACAGAATCTCCAAGAACGCTCAAGAGTACAATCCCAAACTCAAGAATTCGTAATGACACAATACAAATTGGAAATATGTCAAAGAAGACAAGACAAAGAAAACCAAACCAAATTGAAGGAATTATTCAAGGAAGACACTTTGGACCTGATTTGAGTATAGTAGTGTGTAACCAAACCAATTTTTTTTTTTTTTTTTTTTTTTTTTTTATAAAAACCTGATGTTTCAATAAAATGGAATTTGTAATTTTGGAATGAAAAATTCAGATTGCAGTAATGCTAAACTGAATTTGATTGAATTCCCCACAAAACAAGCTATTATTTAACACACTAACAGCATACTACTCAAGGAACATGGATTAAAATGATTAAAAATAAGGAACAATGATGAACATAGGATGAACCTTAAGAACACAAGTGCAGAAATTATGAACACAACAAGAAATTGAAACAAACAGAATATCAAAGGAACAAATTAGGAACCAACAACAAATGCTAAAAACAGAATTGCTCAATTCAAAATTAAAAAACACAAATACTAGGGATTAGGGTTACCAGATGTGTGATCAGAATTGATGGAAACAATGGAGAAAATCAAACCCAATTCCAATCCTAGAACTGAGCTCTGATTACCACATAATATGATCCCCAATAGGAAAGAAGGAAAGGATCTACTAGGAATGGAAATTCTAACCCCAAATTCATACACCAACACGATCTGTTAAGAACAGAGCGGATCTCACGCTACAGACCTCGGAATCGGACGTTTCCAAAACGAGGTGAAAGATCTCTTTCTAAATAGACAGCCCAATAATCCAGCCCAATAAGCCTTTTTACAAAGTTTAACTGAATATAAGGAAAATAAAATTAAGTGCAGAATTTGGGCCAAGTAAAATAAAGCCTTCATGCATATCCATTGAGGCTTAGTCTTCGAAGTCTTCAATTTGAATTAAGTGTATCATTTTGGGCTCTTCTTCTTCCTTTAGACTTGGGCTTGTCTCAAGTAAAGTGGTCACCAAGAGATGTAGAGCCTCTTTAGCCTTTTTAGCTTTTGCTCTTGTCATTGGACCTCCAAGACCTTGTATGTCCTCCAAGTTTGTTGTCTTGGTCATGCCACCTCCTATGTCCTCATCAGCAGGTGTATTTAATGTCCTCAATTTGTTCCCATTTTTATATATTTTCCGAAGGATTACATCATCATCCGTTCCCCACTGTGTTTTTGTCACAAATATATAAAAAAAGTGTTTTTAATGCTAAAGTTGCTCATCAGATGAGGGAACAGATGGTATTTTGCCATTAAAATGAGCTTAGATAGGAACGAATTTTCGTCCCATCAAACACCCCCAAAACTAAAATGTTGGTTGTCCCCAAACAACTCAGAAATAGTGGCTTAGGCTGCTCAATTTCAAAGAATAGTTCAACTTCATAAACTTGAGCCAATGAGCAATCATGATCTTTTCAAAGAATGAACTACTTTCCATAGATGACAAGTAGAAAGAATTTGTTCCAAGGTAAGTGAAGGTTGCTGATCTTCTGTCTCACTATCACTCAGGGCTTTAGTGTTTCTTTGTCCATTCTTAGATGTGATTCTTCAAAACTTGCTTCTTTGTTGCTTTCCTATGAAGTGCAGGTGTCTTCCAATTCAAGGATCTTTGAGAGAGGGAAAGGGTTATCGAAGAGTGTAGAATGGAATGGTCATAAGCATGGGGTTAAGGAACGTTTTCACTTTTCTGTTTCTGAGCTGGATTTTTCTGGTTGAGGGAACACCTTATCTTTTTGTACCTTCTTTTCTTCCTTTTAGAGGAATATTGTTTTGTATTTTCTTCTGAATTCTTTTGAATGGTTATTCCCATCTTCATTGTTTTCTATCTTCTTGTCCTTTTTGCTCATCTTGGATTTGTTACTTTCCCTTTTATGTTGACCTGGTCATATGTATGGGTGGTTATGCTGAGGTATGAATGGGAATGGAAGTGTCTGTTTGATTGAGATGAGGTGAGTGTTTGATGATTGATCCTTGTTGGTGGAGTTCATCTGTTCATCAGCAGTACTTACAACATCAAAGCAAGATCAGAAGTTTCATTATGGTTGCACCTTGTAACGGCCCGAAGTTCACCGGTGTTGTTATCATTAATTATGATATTAAGCGCAGTTACAATCACAGCAGTTCATTTATAAAATACAGGTAAACATTTTTCATTCATTACTCAACATTTAAAATCGTTTAAGCGTAATAACTAAAAGCTGTGACCGTAACAGTGACACATTGCGTAAGACTTATTTCATCAACTGACATAATTTATTTTCAATTAATATTATACTCACAGGGTTCCCATAAACCCCTTAAATTAATCACCACTTTATATGTTTCCTGTAACAGCCCGTGTTAACCCGGATTGTTAACATACTATCGTATTTAAGCCATGCTTAATTAAAATGCGGAATAACTTTTTCTTTAATTCAATTATGACGTCGTTAACCTTAGCCAACTTGATTACTTAATCAATATCATAAAAATACTGCCTGTATGTAAATTGCAAGACAACTAACTGAATACCTCGTACATAAATATAATGTGAGTATCTAAAACCACAGGACTACAACATGCAGCCTGGGTCAAAATCCTGATACTTTAATTACAACATTAAATTAAAAGACAATAGTCGAACCATGTGGCATGGACAAACCCCATGCTCACCAAATAAGGCAACAATGCCCAAACAACAGTCTCAACATAATAATATCAATAAAGCGGAAAACATAACAGCAGTCAGCATATCATCATATCAACTCAGCTCGGGCCTCCTGCCACCAGAGCCCTCAACATTACCTGATCCTAAAATAAGCGTCCCCAAACGTGGGGTGAGATCTCTAACAAGAAATCTCAGTAAGACAAGGGGTCCTCAAGGAGTCTCCACCCCAAGCTCACTTACATGTGTAATATAAGTTCAAAACAGTATTTACAATATAAGTTCCAAAACTATGCGATGCAGCAATTAATCATGCCATGTGTGTTTATCAAATCTACTGGCCAGAGAAATGTAGGAATACGTCTATGCCTACATGAGTACATGGATACTACCTGCACCTCACCCACAGCTTCACCATCTTGTATGTACTACATACTCAGGCTTACCGTCTAGGTGGACACCACATGCATCTCATAAAAGCTCATTGCATATAAATAGCTCAACAGCATTTCCAAAACAATAAAGCATGTAACACAGCATGCATAAACCCATCCCCATGGGACATGGTGGAACAACAAAATGGCTAAACCGAGGACACGAAAGCTTACCTTGCAAGCTAGCTATCCAAGCCAAGAGTCCAACCACTCACAAGTCCAAAAACAGCAGTATCACAATCTGATATGGACCAATAACACATCAATATTTATGCATCACAAGCATACAACTTAAAGACTACGCCTTTCTTCACAAAATCCGGTTCTGTTCGACCCATGCACATCCCTAATTTTAACCATTAATAATTAAATCAACGGTGATGGTTGTGTAACTTACTATCTTATATCTTATCATCATTAATTCACACATGTACGATTATGATTGCCATACATGACATGGTCATGTTAATTAGCACATGAGAGAATATATTCCCGATTCCGATTTTGTGACGGTACGTGTTTCCTATTTTTGTATATTACAGATAGGGATCAGTATTTGTACTCTTTTTTTTTAATACACAAGACACCCACCACCCTCTATTGCTGCTATACCTATATGCTATAACCAAAAATGTCCAACTCATCCTCACTCAAGCTACTATATATATATATATATATATATGAGGTAGGATCATTTGACATCGGTGTCAAATTTCAAATTTGAAATCGGTGTCAAATTTCAAATTTGATACCTCATCTAAGAGCCATTAGATCAAGAAAGATCAACGGTGTCACATGCTTACAAATCAGAGCCGTTGATCTTTTTTGATCAAACGGATCTTAGATGAGGTGTCAAAGGATCTTACCCCTATATATAAATATATATATATATATATATATATATATATATATATATATATATATATCGAAAATTTGCCATTCCAGAAGGAAACTTTGCAAATTTTTATGTGCTAAGGGATGGAATTTTTAGTAGTACACTCGCATGCAGAGAAACACAATATGGGTATTTTCAAAATGGAATCCTTACCTAGGAGGGACGAGGAGAGGATCATGCAGAAGATCAACCAGAGAAATGGTGAAAAATAAAAAGGTGGGAGATTCTGGACGTGCATTAATAATTGATTCAATTTTTTTAATATTGATTTAAAAGAAAATCTGATTTCTTTCCCAAGGGAGAATAATAAAACTCAGAGATGCGAGAAACAAATCAAAACCACAATATCAAATCCAAAAATATATTAAAATTTTAATGTGTGAATCCTCTCATCCTCTGTCCGCACATTTGGAATAAATTTCTTTAAAAATCGTTTATTTAAAAGGAAAAAACACCATTCTAAGAATTTTGGGCAAAACGATTGTCGGATTAAACCTGATTGGAAGTTTAATTTGATTGAATAAGTTTTTTCAAATTAATGCATAAAGCAAGTCACCTGATGAGACTAATCCTGTAAATAAAATATGTCAAATGAAGTCTCATTGCGTAAATCTGGTCGAAATATTATGTGAAATAAAAATATCTTCTGATTTAGATACTTGAATTGAAAATTATGGTCTTCAGAAATTTTATGGTTATAAAATTGTCTACGCTGACACGAGTCCCGTTATTATCACGATTAACACTAATTGTTTAGGGAGGTGCTTTTATTTTCCGTATTGTTTGAAAAATTAATTTTTTCAGTTATTTTATTTCAAAATCCATTGGTTAATATTTTTATTATTTTATTTCAGTTATTTTTCAAACCGGATAATTTATTCTTTTCAATCAATGAAATATTTAGTTAATTTGAAACTCTTACCAAAAAAAAAAACTCATAATTGTTTTCCTTTTCACTTCATAAATAAGTTTCATTTATCAACAATGGTGAAATAATATTATTTTATAATTTGTTAATTTTTTTATAGGACTTACTAAATTATATAGCATGTACATAATTTGAATTATGTTAAAAACATAATAAATTTAAATGTATAAAGTATAATAATCACTATTATTTTAATTAATTAATTTCTTTTCATGCATATAATATGGTAAGTCTTTGCATATTTTTAGTATTAGACATGTACAAACTACAAAGTCCTGTGGAATGAAATTTTGATTTTGACACTATGAATATATTTCTTTTACTTTTAATATATTTAATTATTGGAAATCATGTTCTCCGGTCGCACGAGAGCAAAAAATCTTCTTGCGCAAATTTGTATTCCTTGCCTACTAATATTTTTTTCTTTTTTAATATAAAATGTGTGACCCATATTTAATTTATCTCTACTTTTCTTCTCTCATATTTTCATGCAATATAATAAAAAAGGAACCTTTTAAACATTTTACCTCTTGTGACGTCATTCTACATATAATATTTAAACATATAATCATTTTACATGCAATATAATCTTTTTTTTTTTGGTAAACATCATCATACGTATAACCTTACCAAATGATTCTTATGCTCGTAATGCTCATACAATCATTATATTATTTCCCCTTTTTTGGAACAATATCTCTCAATAACTCTTCAAATAAGAATTTTTCATTATAATTATCATTATTTTTATTTATTTCTTTTTTTCATAATTATCATTTTAGTTTATTTATTTCGTTGAGCATCAATTATTTATATACACTTGGATCTACAAAACATTGCAAAATTAAATATCAGCAAGCACGTAACTGTACGCTTAGTAAAAAAAAAA